>VSMD01106861.1:0-109634 GCA_008750895.1 Mirza zaza
AGAGATGGGGTCTCACTCTTGCTCAGGCTGGTTTCGAACTCCTGACCTAGAGCAATCCGTCCGCCTCGGCCTTCCGGAGTGCTAGGATTACAGGCGTGAGCCACAGGCCAAGCCCAATTTTAGAAACTTACATTTGTGCGTATTAACCCTCTTTATTTTAACCTGTCAAATACTTCATGAATCCTGATATGAAGTATATTAGCAAAAACTCTTCGTTTTGTTTCATGCAAAAAATTGGAATACTATTTTTTTATATCTTCATTCTAAACATTAAAATACTTAAAATAGCACAGGACTCAGTAGAGATCGCTGGGTATGACACTAGGAATTTCCTTTTAGGTTGAAAATGATGCATTTTGAAGTTTTCTTTGTTATGCATCAACCAGTTGCTCAACCAAGTTTGAGCATGTATAATTCTGCTACCACCTTAATGAGGGAGTTCAACTTGTTAGTTGAATTCAAAAGACATTTTTGGTTCAGCATGCATAATACTTTTAAAAATATTTGTATGTCCTCAAGTAGGTCAGACATTCTTCATTTACCCATAACTCATATACCTTTTATTCTTAGATTAGTTCAGTAATGTATGTTCTTTATCTGGACTCTTTCAGCATTTGAACTTGCCAGCTCTATCTGAATCATTCCACTTAGGATGTAGAAACCTTAAGAACATGTCACATCTATCCTAAAAATGAGGAAAAAGACATTTAATTTAGAAAATCATACATTGTCTTGAATCCATGAATAAGCCAAGGCCACAAGACAACCAGGGGAACTGAATTTCAAAAGCTGACAGGCCCTCTGAGGAGAGATGGGGCCCATGCATTGCTTCATCTATTTTGAAGTAGAGGGGGAAGAGGCAGCTGCCATAAAAGTGGGTAAAAAGTAAAGAACTTTAACAAATTCATAGAGGTCAAGTGTAAACTTATGAGACAGTTTAGAATCTTCTGGAGACCCAGACTCAAGGAAAATAGATAATCCTTCTCTGGGGACCCGGACTCAAGGGGAATAGACTCTCCTTCTCAAACCCTGCTCCATGTGCCTCCACTGGGTATTCACCAGAAAGATTGGAGACAGGACAGGAGACCTGAGAGATTCCCTCTCGGAGACGAAAGCAGATCGAAACCCCACCCTATAGTCCCTGACTTTACTCTTTTGTGTGTGTGTGTGTGTGTGTGTAGTTCTATATGATTTTTTTAAATTTCAGCATATTATGGGGTTACAAATGTTAAGGTCACGTATATTGCCCATCCCCCCCAACCCCCCCATCGAGTCAGAGCTTCAAGTGTGACCATCCCCCAAACGTTGCACATCTCACTCATTGTGTTTGTATATACCCTGACTTTATTCTTGTGCCCTGGGGGAGAGGCAGGGACATCTGTCTGGTTCTAGAGCCTGTGATGATATTACAAAGCAGAGATCTGCCACCACTGGGGAAGAGGTAGAAAACTCTGTTTGCGCAACCCCTCTTAGGTACAAGGTAGAGTTTGGCAGGGGGGAAGAGAAAGGAGGAGGAAGGAAGGAGGAGGGAGGACGAGTGCTGAGAAAGCCCCATCCCAAAGCCCAGGCACAACTAAGTCCTTCTTTGGTTTCAAGCTATACTAGGAGAACCAATAACCCCTTTCCCTGCCTCACAACAAGCCTCGCAACAAGTATCAAGCAAGCAACACCTGACTATGGGTGTAGACTGAGGCGCATCCTTGTGGAGAGACATCCTGTCCCCCCACCCCCAACTCCTGCAGTGCAGGCACACAGGGTCTGCAGAGAGCCGAGAGTAGAACAGAAACACCAAGAAAAGCCCTCAGGGACCCCAGACCCCACAGCAGACTCAAGGTAACAGCAGCCCACAGCTGGAGGAGTTTGAAGTTGTGGTGCACAGAAGGCAACTAGAGCAAAACCCAAATGCAGCTCAGCTACTGACTGGATTGACTCAATTCTCAACATTAATTGCCTGACAGAAGAAGATGTATGTCTATTTCAGTCCATAGATATCACTTAGTCTTTACTGTTTCTCTATACATCTAGCATTCAATCAAAAACTATGGCACACACAAGAACAAGAAAAACATTCCATTGTCAAGAGATAAGACAATCCACAGGATTATACTCAGAGATGATCCAGACACTGGAGCTATTAGTCAGCATTGCTTTTACTTACCACATTTTGGAGCTATCACTATGGATCCCATCAATGTAGCAATTATAGTTTCATCATTTTAACATATTTAATTTGTCCTGGAATTTGACATCATTTTATTGTTAAAATTGAGGTTCCATGAGGTTGAGTAGAGAGAAGAACTTTTGTTTTAGATGAGCTGTTTGAACTTCCCAAGTGAGCTCAAGAGATCCCTAAGTCCCTTGTGTATTCAGCAGCTAATTGTGTTGGGAGTTAACTGTAAGTACATATGCTCTGGAGGAAATGAGTAATCTTTTAAGGGCTTGGTCTCTTGGTCCTGTTAGTTGAATGTATTTCTCTTCAGCTTGTTACTGTTGTGCCAGAAGTTTTTCTTTTCTCCCCTTGCAAATATAATTACACCGACCCACCACCTTTGGATAAGCTATATGTATTTAGCATTTCCGGAGATGATGACTGCTGTGCTGTTTTCTGTCCTGAACAGTGATACAGTGATGAAAGATCTTGTCACCTCCCCCCCTTACTTCCATTTTTAGTCAGATCTACCCACTTGTTTTTACTAATACGTGAAGGCTCGTGGGTTATGATCCTGAGAAAATTACATTATGAGCACAAGTGAATATGCAGTTCAGATGAAACAAAAACTTAAGCAGCATTTTTACAGTGTAAAGTCTGTGAGGGCAGAAACCATAGCTTGCATCTACTGACCTATCACCTATGTTTGTTATAGTGCCTGTCACATGGTGAGAACCTCAATATATTTTTGTTAAATAGTTTTTTTTTTCATGTGTGTGAATGCATCTATGCCTGCCAGATGATATGCTAATCATTTTCTAGTATATTCTTAATTGATCCCTCTGGTGACTTTTTGAATAGGTATTATAGTCCCATTTTTACGATGAATGCATTGAGACTCAGATAGTTAAGGTATCTTGCCCAGCCGTTGCTCAGGTGACACAAAGCAAATAAAAGACTCAGACTGAATTTTCTGACTCTAGTCAGTGATTATTCGCACTAAACTATACTATATTAGAAAGCTGGAGGTAATTCTCCAAAACAACAATTCAGCTAACATTTACTGAATACTTTTGATATGTCAGCTATTGTGCTGAATACTATACATGTTTTATCTCACTGAATTCCCCCAGTAACACTTTTTGAAAATAGTATAATCATTACTCCAAGTTACCGGTGAACTGAGGATTACAGTAACTATAATAACTTTCAGCCTTCTTACCTAGTTTCTGTCATCTCTTGTTCTCCAAATTCTTTGTGGGGGTGGGATGAGTGGCGAGGTGTTTGGCCCTTTTGTCCTCACTCCCCTGACTTGCCTTGACAACCACTTGTGCTCTGAATTTTATTTTCCTGAAGTGGTGCTACAGACCTGTTTCTTTTTTATCTGGCAGACTTTTCTCTGTTTGATCGTTGTCCATATAAAACTGCAGGACCTAGAGGCTCCTTTCTGACTCAGGTTACTTCTTGGAATTTGGTAGGATTTATCAAGTTCACAGACCCTCAAGCGCAGAAATTACGATTCTCTGCTCCAGTCTAGATGGAATCTAGTTGCAGTCTTAGCATCTCTTGGCCAGCCCTATAGTCTTGATGCTTAATGCTCAGTAGCATTATCTTTTTCAAGTCTCTATATTACCAAAGGACACAGTTGTTTAAGAGACAGGCAGATCCGGGCTTCCATCCTAATTCTACTTTTTCTAGTCTGGTGACTTTGAGCATATTGCCTAACCTTTCTGAATCTCAGCTTACGCTTTGGCAAACGGAGCTAACATTACCCACCTCAAATGGCCGGGACTAGGAGTGAGTGAACAAAGTTGGTAAAGTCTTTAGGATAGTGTCTATTATGTAGTGAGTGCTCCATAAATGGCAATTATTACTATTGTTTTTATTGCTATGACTATGATTGTTTAGAAGGATTTTGGCTATACCAAAATTGATAATCTTTAGTATTCTTAGATCTACAGGCTAATTATTCAATCAAGCCAGTCACGACCATCTATCTACACAATAGTTTCCTGAAAAATGAACTTAGCTTTTCATATTTCCATGTTTTCAGCTCTATTCAATCAGTTGAGTGGTTGCTTAGCAAAGAATTTGGGGAGTGGGATATAGGGAAAGGAGATTTAAATATCATTTGAGAGGCTGTTAGAGTTTATTTTGCAATTATAAATTATATAATTCCTTTACATTGCAACTACTTAATATTTTTTATTGCTCATTTTTCCTTTTGTGTTTAAGCAATCATGGATGTTGTAAGGACTATTCCTGTTTTATAGAAGAAAATATCTGTAAGATAGTTTGTACATTCTGCAAATAGATGCTTTGTGAATTCAGTGTATGTTTAATATATTTAGTTGTAATGATGTTAGTTGAAAGACAGCATGTTATTTTCCAAATGTAGAGAACAGAAAGAATGATATTTTAGCTGAAATGTGGCATAGGTTTTCTGGACCTGGTATAGGGTTTCATTGCTTCATTAGTAATTTTTTTCCTTAATTTAAAAAATACGACTTTAAATGTTGTTTCAGGCTGGAAGACCTTTGGGTAAAACTTTAATTGCTGTCAAGGAAAACACAATTTCCAGCCAACTTAGTATAACCACACAGTTCTGCATTCATGTAAATTGTGTACAAAAGCAGAAATGTACCGTAATATTGAAAAGGAAAGTTTTGGTCAAGCTGGTGCCTCTGGATCTTGACTATAGTTATATAAACATTGAAATTTTGTGACTAATGGCCAGGAAAACAGCTACTCACCCTGAAAGTTCACCGTTAGCATTGTTTGCATATTGGCCTAGCAGAACAGCTTGCTATAATTCTCTTGATAATCTGCATTGTGAGTTTCCAGGGCCAGCAGGGATAGAAGAGGTGGGCAGCTAAGCAGGTGATCTTCTCCACTTGCTCATGTGCCCAGCCTTCCCTAAGCTAATCAGGGCCAGGGCTTTCAGCCCACAGCTAGGGATGAATCTTAAAAGTAAATTACCTGTAAAAAAGATCATGCATTGACTTTCATGGATCAGGGTTTCACACAACTCACAGCAGATTCTTTTCCAAGGGGAGATTTTTGATTGGAGCATAAGTTAAAGGGGCTGACACAAGTTTCCCTTTTACCTAGAGAAAAGGGTCGTGGTGAAAGGTGGGGCAAAGGAAGGGAAATGAGAGCCACTGAAGAAAAACAAACCAATTTTAGAATTTTACCCTGAATTAGTTCTTTGTATGATGAAGAGTCTCCAAGTCTCAGATTTACTTTAAAAGTACTGGATTTTTAGAAAACACAGAGATATATAAGTTAGTATATTTTCACATTTCTGTGTATAACATATAGGAAACTTCTATTTTAAAGATTGGTGATTGAAGTTAAACAAACAGAAAAGGAAATGACTTATGATCTAACAAGTGCTTGATGCATATTTTTTACCAGTTCTATATCACGAAGGTATAGATAAAAATATCTAACCTAGCTCAAGAATTCTTTTTATACATGTTTTCTTCCCTCATATGCTAAATATGCACTTATAGTTTAAAAATTCTCATTATCCAATTTAATCCTCATAATAATCTAAAGATTAGTTAGAATAGACATTATTAGCCCTATTTTCCAGGTAAAGAAACTGAGGCCAGTAGGCTAAGGGACTTTGTTAAGTAACTCATAACTAGTACGAGTTAGAACTAGACATGACACACACATCTACTCTGTCTAGTGTCTTTAAGCCCAGTTTCATTTCTAGTGCATCACATAGACCATAGCAAAATAAAATGTGTAATACATGCTTATGTTAGTGTACACCTAAGCTTCTGAGATAGAGATAATTCATTCTTTCCTTTCTTATCAAACTCTTAGTTATCTATCTGCTTTTGACCACATTTAATTCACAACCCAGAGCTATGGTTACAATAAGATCTAAAGAATTAAATCAATTATCCAAAAAATAAATTCCAAACCCTAAATATTACCTCAAATATATGTTATCTGTGCATATTAAGGAAGAGTCAATATGTAGGCCCAAAGTGCTAGATACATAGTGCTCCTACAATTTTATTTCTGTGACTACTCATTCATTTAACAACACAGTTATAAACATCTCCTTATTTGCCTACCCTAATATGCTCATTTTCTCTTCCCTGGAATACCTAACTTCCTTCAGCCTGTTTTTTTTTTTTTTTTTTGTCTTAACATACTGTATAACCTTCTCCCTCTTCTGAGTGGAAGGGGCTGACAGCCAGAAGTGTTGGCTCCATGTATATCTTCTCTTTAAGTATGGATAAGAATCATAGGAGTTAAGGTTTGAAGGTTCCTCTGGTCTGACAGCCCTCGCCAGGAATTCCCTTTTCTTTCTCCCTGCCAATTGGTGCTGTCCCCGTGCTTAACTGTGTCCCATGATGAGATGCTTACTCCAGCAGATCTTTTCAAATTGAACTTCTCTCTTGGATTTTGTATTCATTGAGCCAAAAATATTTCACCCTTTTTACCCTTTGGTTGCAGTTCTACCCTTAGCATAATATAAATCTTTTTTCTTTCCACATGTCAGATCTTTGCAGGTTTGTACCTAGAAGTCATACGTGCCTTCTCTGCTCCAAATCAGAGTACCCATCTCTTCCACCATTGGTCATGGAGCTTAGTTTATATATATATATATATTTAATTTCAGCATATTATAGGGGTACAAATGTTGTTAAGGTTACATATATTGCCCTTGCCTCCCCTTCCCTCTTGCATGGAGCTTAGTTTTAAGTCCCTTTCTTTTCTGTGTTTCTTCTCCTCCAGTGCCCCTGGTCTCCAGAGCCCATCTCAGGGTTATAAAATGAAGCCATAAAGTGAGCTGGATACAGACGATCATTCTGATTTAAGAGACACGAGCACCTGAGCTTCCTAAGTGGAATACGTGAGATTCTGACTTGAGGAGAGGTCAAACAAATGAAGCGTCTACCCTTTGAATTTTGGCCCTCTTTGGTACTAGTTACTGGAGCACAAGGAGAAGACATGAAAAGGGATACTGAGAATAAGGTGGAGGTGAAGGAGTAAGTGTCCCAACCCCAGCCAATGATGGGTTGTGGAAACAAAGTAAAGAGTGTCACCACCAAATGGGGGACATTCAGAAGCCTTCATTTTAGAGCATCAACCCATATCTCAGCTTATTTTGTAGTTCATTTTGCAATTGAGACTACAAAAAAGGCATTTTGTCAATTATCTTTGAAAGCCCAGATTTATGTGTAGCAATGTTAGCAGAGCCAGGGAAGCTTCTTCGGTAGATAAACTAACTAGGCTGTGGGGTGGCCTCTCATGAAAGATCTGGGAAACCTAGAGTCTTATGAATATGGACTCTTGAAAAACTTTATAGAATGTGTGGGGCCAATTCTACAGCACAAATATTTAAAGTCTTATTTATCTTTTCAAGATCTTATTCAGCTTCTACAAGTAATATCTGTTTTCAACATGAAGGAAATAAATCATGTCATGGTCTAAAATTGTAAGGTATATGTGCACCAGGCAGGCACAGACATGAATTATGACTTTGAAGCTTTCTGACTGCAACATTTACAAACCCAGTTCAGCTTGTGGAAAACCATGGGCATATTTTCATTTGGCTTAGGGCCTTCTTTTCATCTTAGGTCACTGAGTGCAAAGGGAAAAAAAAGAAAACCTGTAAATATTTTTGAAGCACAGATTTATTTTTCCCTTATGCAAAATTAAATTTGCACTATTTGATTTTATCCAAGGGATCTAGTTTGTGCTAGACAAGAAACTGACTCTTTTTCACTCAAAGATGCTTTTTAGCTTGATTTCAAGCATGTGGCTTTGTGATTCCCGAGGAAGTCTTACCAGAAAGTGAAAAATGACTGCAAAGGAGGTTGACATTCTCAACACTTTCTCTAGCATTAGGGTTGGTTCTTTTCTTTTCCATATTAGAATCTGGTCAGTTTGCACATACCCCTGTCCATCCCTAGTCATCCCTTTGCAAAAAGATTCTTTAAGCTTCCTACCAGCTGTGGCCAATGAGCTATTCAGGAATTGAAGATTGAGTTCCAGTGCTGGTGTTACTATTAGTGAGTATACTCTACCTGACTTTCGGTTTCCTCACCTCTTGACTGTGGACAATAATACCTGCTTTGTCTACTCCTTGTAGATGTTGTTGGAACCAGTGGGAATAAGGTATGTATGTGATAGCACTTAAATATAATACATTTATAAAAATGGAAAATTAATACCATACATCCAGGTATGCTAGGTCAGAAGAAAGTGGAAGGCTTATGTGCGGAATTGAGCTTGCACTGAGCTGGGTCAGAAAAGGGTTATACTGAGATTGTGTCGCTCTTTTTTTCATTGCACCTGCACATACACACGTGTGTACGCACACATGCACTGTCTTTATTCTAGTTTCACATCCATAGCTGACATTCTAGAGGTCAGGCCTAGCATGCTTCTCCTTCAATCCAGTTCTCTCTTCTTATAGATACTGGGAAAATGCAGGTGCTTCAGAAACTAGTTATTTTTGAAGAGTCCATATAAATCTGAGATTTCTCTTCATCTAGAGAATCCTTCAGAAACCAGGTTGGTGCTGGCCTATTTTTCCCTTATACTTGGTTTGCGACTTGAGAAATCGGGCTAGCTGTTCAGCTGGCAAAGAAGATCCTCTTTCCAAGGAGATATCCAAGGTTGCTACTTTATAGTAGGTTGAAGAGGTACCGGGGGGACCATGCCTCAAAATATCTTGTTCAGGAGCTTGTTCTTCCTGCCTTTCATGTCACTATTTGAAACTAATTTCTTTGTGTTAACAAGGTCTTCTCCAGATTCCACTTTAAAAACGTAGGCTTTTTTTTTTTTTGAACATGAGGGCAACGTTTTTTGGCCAGTACGTGGGGAAGGAGCAAATAGAAAAAGAGAAACTACTGTTACATTAGATTAAATTTGGCCCAAAACTGCTGCCATATGTAGCAAACTATAACCTAACTTAATATGTAAACAAATTGCAACCTAACTTGAAAGTATGTTCTTGTAACAAGTAACCAAATCTTGGCCAATCATAGCAGCTGAGCTTCCAGCCCATCACAGGCTGCAAACTGCGCAGACAACTCCAAATAAGGCAAAGGCAGAGCTCTAACCCATGAGGCTGTTTCTGTGTGCCACTTCCTTTTTCTGTCTATAAATACTGCCTGCTTTTGTTGCTGGTTAGAGCTCTCTGAACCTTTACTGGTTCAGGGTGCTGCCTAATTCATGAGTTGCCTCTTTGCTCAGATAAGCTCAGCTAAATTTAATTTGTCTAACGTTTTGTTTCTCTTTTTTAACACTAGAAAGGAAAAATGTGGATGCTTAAGACAAGCTTTTCTTTAGTTGTCATAGTTCTATATCAGACTGAATTGGATTGTCTCTGTCTGCCAAAGCATATGTTAGTACCTGCCTAAAGTGGACTCAAAGCTCTGGGATGGGCAGGAGTGAATAAGGCCTGGCTTGGGAAATCCTCTAAATAGCATTGCATATAGGAGATGGCATCTGATTTGCTGTAATCTCTTAATGAACTTTCCTCTGCCTTCTGTCCTCTTGGTCCAGGTTGCTGGCTTTATTCTGGATTATATATTAGCTAAGCATTATGTAACACCTGGCAGCTTAATTAGGCATTTTGAATGCTAAGGGAACAAAGTTAGCAGGGCCAAGTGACTGATCATAGATATCATATGTTGAATTTATTGGCTTCCTGAATCTGCATTGGAATATCAGATATAGCAGACTAGATTGATGAGAATGCATGTGCAACAGCAGCAAATATAATTAACTCTGAAATAAATTTTAATGCCAAGTACCTCTCCCTTGCACTGTCTGCCCAGGCCTTCCCTCACTCTGCCCACTTTAGCCCTTCCCTCTGGATGTATCTGTTGCTAACCCCTATTGGTCAACATATTTTAATCTCAACATATCTTATTCAGAGGCATAGATGAAGTCATTCTCACCAAATTTTCAGGTGATTCATATCTCCCAGCAACAGCTAATAAAATTAATATCAAAATTGTCTCAACTGTTAAATTCAACAAGATGACTTTTGGAAAGGGATAAAATATACTTTATAGTTAGATGATAAAATATGCCTGCAAGTACAGCATGGGGATAGATGTTACTTGCTAGCAGTTTATGTTTAAAAATACCTGAAGGTTTTAACAAAGCCACTAGTGAGAAGCAACCATAGAGAAGCAAATGAAGTCTTAGATTCCCCATGGATACAACAAGGTTTGGGGCATGAACAGTCACAATGAATTGCACTCTGAGATCATCAGAAAATGTGTTGTTCTTCACATTGGGTCCTGCAGGCCGGACACTGATAAACTAGAACGTATTCAGAAAAAGATGCATGGTACTGTGAAGGTGTCCGAGTAGCCTATGAAAAGTAGAAGATTGAAAAGAAGAAAAGAAAAATGAGTCAGTAGAAAAAAGATCCATTCTATGTTGTTTCAGAGAGAGAGAGAGAATCGGGCTAAAATGTTTAAATTAATTCAATATAAGAAGACTAGGGCATCACCTGACCTAGAGAACACTGGAATTTGTGCTACAAACTGAATGGCCATCTGCTACACTGGCCCTGCTCGGTGGTATACAGTAGGCATATGATAAATATTTATTAAATGGTGCAAACATGCTAGGAGTGCTACAGAAAGAAAGAGAGGTTGAGCTTGATTAGGGGTCCTACATGTTCTGACAGATGTTGATCAATGTTCTTTGAAAAGAACATTCTACTGTCAGATTATCTTGCAAACCCCTACATATTACATTTAATATATTAAAATGTGTGTGTGTGTGTATAATCTCTAAGAGGGGATGTATAAATACAATAGAACTTGTCAGCACACTGACTGGAATATTATTCTGTAGAATACTCATTTGGGAAACATTGATCTAAATTTGCTCTATATTTCTTCCATTTCTTAATTATCTTTTATTCCCTCAAAACAACAGGTACAGATTGCTCATATGCTTCTACTAAACTTTACAGTTTTAGTCCCATTTCCCTGAATGTGGATGTTCTATCAAAGTATATTTAATGATATAGTGAAAAAATTATCTCCTCTTCCAGGTCTATAATTTCTTCTTTGGTATACTATCATCTTTGAGGTCTACTCCTAGGTTTAAGTCACAGCACTTATGATTTTCTTTATAGTATAAAATCATTATCCTTTAGAAACTTTTCCAAGACTCCCTTTAAGGAGGAAAATTCTATCTCAGAATGTTTAAAAGCATCTATCTAAATGTATCCAGATTATTTTCCTACTTCATTTATTATAGGTTTATCATCAAAAGGAGGTCATTACTCTTAGGTGAAATGGAGAGGGATAAACTTTGTCCTGCTCTACCCAAACTAAAGGAGTCAGAGGGTTTCTAGGCAAACACCATAAAAATTTCCTGTATTAACTAAATGAGCAAAGAGCACATTTCTTGAACAGTATTTTTCAAAGCTTAACCTCATGTTTTAACAACCTCAGATGACTTATGTTCCTGGCTTTCTTATTTATTGGTTAGCTTTCAATGCCTGAATTCAGAAAAAAAATTAGAAATGGAAAAAAACCCCAACAGGTCACTCAGTTCATTTTCTAAAGGAATTAACTGATGCATCTCATAATTTGGTGTCAACATACTTGAGGATGGGCAGGGGGTTCCATTTTCAATCCAGAAACACTGGGGTCAGTTTCAATCCTAGGATGAATTTAGAGACCGCTAAGAGAGATTTCCATATCCTACTTCTGTTTTTCCATTACTCAGAATATATAAAGTTATAAACTGAGCAATTAAGCCATGATAGGCTCTAGATTTTAACATGGGGCTGGCAGGGGAAGGGGAGATAAGGAAGAGGCAATCACAAGACTGAAAGATGCCAGTGTCAGGGCAAGGGGGTTAGGTCTTTATACCTCTGCATTAACCAGTTTTTTGATATGGCTAGCTTATGGAAAGGGATGTAAGTTGAGACAAGGTGACTCTCTTCAGCTAAGGGAAATTTTAGGAAAGGGACTAAGGAGACAGAGAGCCATCAGCTGCCAGCACCTGGGGAAATGAGTGGCTTAGTCTTGAAGGAAGGGTCTGGGCAACACACCACATCATCCATCCAGTCCATACTAGCACTTGCTCCATGCAAAAGGTGCCAGGAACAGCGTCTCCAGATTGCTCTCTTTTCCAGGAAAACATTATAATAGAGAAGTTCTGGTCATGCTTTCCTGGATGCTATGGTTTGTTTTATGGAAATGTATCTCCCAGTGTTATTGTAACAACTATGTCCTCTTTTGTAGTTCTATAATCTCCCCTTTGGTATAATATATTCTCCTGTTTGAGGTCTAGTTCACTCCCAGGGGCAACCCAGAACACTTATGGAGGGTGGTGGGACGAACTACGGTGCCTATTGCTGGAGATGGTTATGAGGCCACTACTAATAGTCATTGTCTCTGTCTCAAAAACTACTCATTCTAGATTTACCTCATTCACAGTTAGCACGCCCGGTGGTCTGAGCGTCTAACTGGGCAAGGGAGAGAGTTGTGAGCTCCTGCATCATGCGTTTCTCAGAAGATGACTGATATACTTATCCATTTACTATCATGATTGGGCAGAGAAATATCAAGGCATGCTACAGTGGATTACCTGGGTATCAAAAGCGTTTTCCCTGCTGAGATTGTGTCGTGGAAGCCCTGCCTGCTCCTGATGAACATAAATTACCCCTTTGGTAAAGATGGCTCCATTGTTTTTGCTAGCTGGTCTCCTAGCACAAAGAGCCTGAAGTTACTGGGAAGCTTCTAGAGCTTCCTGCGTCTCATGGTGAAAGTACTCCCTCTGTATGTACCAGGAACTCCAGGCCCTGAAATTAGAATTATAGGCATTTAAAATATAAAAGCCTTATGTGGGCTACAAATGATGACAAGTAGAGCCACTTTTGATTGATTCCATACCTTATTTATCAGACCCATATAGTCTAACTATTGGAAACATATCACTATACAATGCTTGGTAATTTAGGGCATATAACACATCCTGGACAAAGGAACTATATTCTTGCAGAGAAAGCAGAGTGGATTAATCTGTTTGTTCTAAACTGACATCAATGGCCAAGGATTTTTACTGATGGAGGAGGCATGGAAGAAGGTATATATAGGAATAATCAGATAGGTAGCAATGTCTGGGGTCCAGAGAAGAACCATATAGGATGAAATAGAACTCTACTTCATGAATAGGTAAACATGAATAGGTAAACAGAAGCATAAGCAAAGTTTTAGGGTTTCAAGTCAAAATGAGTTCAGAATAGAATTTACTCTCATTAGAGTTCTGTACTGTGTCAAGGAACTGGGCCAGAAGCATTAAGATTGAGGAATTGAAGGAAAGGCTACTACTAATGATGGATAATTAAGGTGCTGAAGAACTCAGACATAGAGTAACAGAATATTCACAGATTCCCTCCATTGAAAGGGTTAGGGTAAGAATGAAAACGGTGTTTGAATATGCTACTACTCCCATATAAGAATATAGATTTAGCTCCATTCTAGTATGAATTACTTGAACTGCATAAATTCCAAACTCAGTTGAACACCAAAACTAAGATTCTAAACTTTCTAGTCTTTGGATGTGGCTTGGTGCAGGAGAGAAGAGGAAACTGGGTATGAGCTGGCGAGATCTACCGTTAGTGTTTGGCTGTAAGTCCTGGTGGCTGCTTTTCCTAGGCAATGCCAGATACTCAGGGTGTAAGTGGGAATCCCCAAAGAGGCAACGTGTTGCCCTTTTTAATATCCAGAGTATGGTAATAGTAATAATACATCACAGTAGAGAAAATAACAATAGAAATAGCTAATGTTTATTGAGCACTTTATGTGCCAAGCAATATTTTGTACACTTTGCATACAACAACTCTGAGGAATGTACTAGAATACAGATAAGTAAACTGAGGTCCAATGAATGTAAACATAGATCCTGAACTTGCCCAAGATTGACACAGTTCTAAGTGCTAGAGATGGGATTAAAAACTAGGAGGCCTAGCTCCAAAGTCCTTATTCCCAAACACTCTTCTAAGATACAAAGTTGCTTTTATGGGTTGGTGGCAGAGCACTCTGCCTATGTTTCAATACTCTTTGGTTCTCAGGATGAACTACTCCATGAACAGCCTTACCAAGATGAGGAAAAACGAAGAAAGTAAGACCTGTGATATATTGCTTCATGTGCCTTGGTTCCTGAAAATATGGAAATATTAAAAAAAGCAGGAGGTAGATAGATAAAATTCTGATTGAGGTGGAAGCTACATTAAAAATAGCTTCCTTAGATTGGAAAGTGTGACTCTATACAATAGGAGGTTCATAAAAATATATGGGGTGTTTGTATACATCCCTTTAAAGAATTGGATTCAGAAATTAGATTTTATGAGGCCAATACAAGTAAATTTCTCAAGAGAATAGAGTTATCCCACCTCAGGACAGTCACCAGGCAGGATGAGCATTTGAACTGTGATATAATTGCAATAAATGTCTCAGGAATTTTATGGGGCAACTCTGAGGCTGGGATAACCATTTAAAGTAGTCCTGCCTGATTTAATGGGATTTAAGCCAAGATAAAATTTCAGGAATGGGACTTATCCTTCCTTCAGAAACAACTAAAGAAACAAACAATTACATATGAAAAAATTATTCAAGACACTAGGCATAAAGCAATTAAAGATGGTGATCCTCATGATGTGGGAAACAAGCAAAGTGAGTCCTATGATTGCCCCAGCCTATTGTCATAACAGAGTTTACAGGCCATGGCTCAGGGACAGGAAACCAAGGTGGAGTTCAGTCGATATTTTGAATTGAGATGGAAATGAGAGTCCTAGAAAAACATAGTGACTGTATTTCACATGGCAAAATACTCAGAGTAGAGAGCTGAGTATCAGTGGAGGGCACTCTCATGGACACATGGAGGACTGATTGGCACATGCATGTGGGGAAATAACCATGCAAGAGGAACAGAGGTAACGGTGGCTGGCTGGGATTATTGCTTATTCTTACCACCCAGTCATGGGACATTGGGAGCAGTACTCAGGAAAGCTTTGCTTCAGTATGGGGAAATAATTAGCCCTGGGTTAAATAGTGCTCTAGTCCCATTTTAAAAGCAAGACTTGAAAGAATCAGGTTTATGCAAGTGATTTAACTGCATCCCAGAGCAAAGCTCAGTAATACATACAGAAATACAAGAATATCCAGCACACAAAAGGGTAAAATTTATAATGTATAGCAACAAATAAAAGATAATCAAATATGCAGAAAAGTGGAAAATGATGACCCATACAAGCAGTTGCTCAACCAATCAAAACCAACCCATAACTGACATAGATATTAGAATTAGCAGATAAGGACATTAAGATAGTTATTATGACTATCAAAGGCATTTAAAAAGATAAGTACAGACATGAAAGATATGAAAATACCCAAATCAAACTTCTAGTGATTAAAACTATAATGTCTGAGATGAAAAATACACTAGATGAGATTAATAGTAGATTAAATATTGCTGAAGAAAAAATTAATGAACCTGATTAATAGAAAGTGTCAAAAATGAAACACACAGAGAAAAACAATTTATAAAAATGAAAACAACATCAGGGAGTTGTGGGATTAGTTTAAGTGGCCAAATGTAAATGCCATTGGAGCCTCCAAAGGAGAAAAAATATTTGAAAAAATAATGGCTGACAATTTTCTAAGTTTAATGCAATCCAAGAAGGGCAATAAATCTCAAGAACAAGAAAAATGAGAAAACCCAAACCAACTTACATTATAATCAATTTCATCAAAACCAATGATAGAAAGAAAAATTGTAGAAGCAGCCAGAGATAAAACACACAGTAGATACAGAGGAATAAAGATAAGAATTACAACAGATTTTATATAAAAACAATGCAAACTAGAAGACAATGAAACATCTTAAAAGAACTGAAAGAAAAATCTGGCAACTTAAAATTCAATATACAGTGACAATATCTCTCAGAAAAGAATACAAATATACAAAACTTAAAGAATCCAGTAGATCTGCACTATACAAAATGTTAAAGGAAGTCCTCAGGCAGAAGGGGAATGACATCAGATGGAAAGAATGAAGAATGACAAATATTGAACTGAAAACTACATGGGTAAATATATGAGATATTTTCTCATTATCCAAACTTTAAAAAAAATTGACTGTTTAAAACAAGAGTATTAAAAATGTGCTGTGGAACACATGTAGAAGTAAAACATAATTGGATTGTGTAGACTATTTACATATACTATGATTATTGATTGATATGGTTAAGGCTATAAAGCTATTATTGATAGTTTACTGTCTTGTTATTTGTTTTCCATTTGTCCCATGTTTTTTCTTCCCTCTTTCCTCCTTTTTTGCCTTTTTCTAGATTACCTTGATTCAGAAATGTTTTTACCTTGATGCATGAGATGAGAAACAAATGAGGTGAACCCTGTATTTGCCACAACTTACAATTGGAAAATCCTGGAAAACACATAATAGCAAGCAATCATTCACTGATACCAAGGTAGAGTGAGTCTAGACAAATTACGACTGGGTGAGTGGCTTCTCAATTTCATTCTTTCTGTGTAGTTATGCTTGTAATCAACACTAGACACGGGATGAAGAGAATCTCCTATTCTGGGTTTGGTGGGCCATGATTTAAATATTTCAGCATTTTCTCATAAGAAATCAGATTCACAAAATGAAAGTATCAAACCAGAAATTTATTATGTAGTTATCACACACCTGAACTCCCCTTTGACCTTCACTGCACTGCATTTTCATTACTTATCAATCTGGAACAGAAAAGAAGGGGTGCAGGGAGGCAAGAAAATATATAGGAAACAAGCATTGTATATGAGTCTATATATTTCAGTAATGCTACTGCAGAGGGGAACAAAACTAGGCACCAGCCTCCAGGAAAAAAAAGAGGGTTTTTCCCCCGTCTCATTCGGCCCCTCGGCGCTTCCTGAAGTAGCGATTGTAGGCAGCGTTGTATCCGTAAACCAGGGCATAGCGTTCGCAAAGTTTGTAGTCATCGCAGGCTTCTCGATTGATCTCATAGACAGGCTTGGTGCGTTCCCGGACCCTAGAAAGAAGCCAAGATTGAGAAGCATAAAGAAAGTG
Organism: Mirza zaza; assembly: GCA_008750895.1. Lineage (NCBI taxonomy): Eukaryota > Metazoa > Chordata > Mammalia > Primates > Cheirogaleidae > Mirza > Mirza zaza. Next base: position 17,258 of record VSMD01106861.1, read on the forward strand.
GAGAAATAAGAAATAAGGATCAAAAAAAAAAAAAAAAAGCACAAGAAAATACTGGAGAGAGGTTCCACCCACTCCTCCCAATATTAAGAGATATTTGAAGAACCAGGAGAAAAACCAAAACAAGGAAGTTTTGGTTTTTTTTAATGAAAATAGACTTTTTTTTTAATTCTCTTTCCCTCTGCTATCTGGGTCTTTCACAAAATAGTCTAAAAATTCAGTTTACTGTAATTGTTCAATTCTTTGGGTTTAAGATACAATTAGAGAGAATGTATACGATGAAAAAGCTGTTTCTGACTCCATGCACATCTGTGATCTACCCTGGGGAAAATGAAGGCTTGCTACCCACCTCTCTTGGGCTTTAGCTCTCCATCTCTGCTGCGGGGATATAAAGGCATTAGCATTTCTCCTGTTAAGGAAGGGACCTTAAAACAGAAAATAAATACACACAGTTTTAGGGAAACAGTAGCTGAGAATATTTCCATGTGTATTCCCAAATATGTGTGAAAGCTCCTTAATTCATGCATTTCACGTAACCAGAGATTGGCAACAATGAAAGGGGAATATAAAGTCAATTTCACAACCTGCCTCATCTCGGGAAGCCAATAATCCAACTATGTGTCTTAGAGACTTGTCACATGGGCCGCAGCGAGTTTTGTTTGTTTTGCCTCAGAGCAATCACTTTGCCTTTGTTAATCTTGGTATCCCTATTTGGTGTGTTTTTAATTCCTTTTGAGAAGAAATTCTCTCTGTCCCGAGTGAGGGCTTGCAGAGCATAATTTTAGACTGCCAGTAAATGAGCAGTTTAAACACCATAAAAATAATGAATAAATTAAAAACAAGCATGATATACCGTTTCCTCCTAGACTCAGTCTTTCTAAGTCCACACACTCTGCAGCCTTCAACTCAGTGCTGACGCCTGTGGTCTCCCAGCCGTCCCGGCCTCCAATTCTGCGCTTTGCCATGTGTCATTACTGCTTGTTTTCCATCTGTGTGGTGGATGTGGTGCCAACTCAAAATTCCCAAACGAGGTTTTATAGCTTCTAAGTATGTTGAATGTAGTTTAAATGTCGTATCACACTACTTCAAGCTTTAAAAATCGCCCATTTAGTCATTTTTATAGGCATTGGCTTTTTAAATTTACTTTAGTTTTTCCAAAAGAGGCCCTCTTTTTCCCCTCTCTGTGATATGCCTTACCATTTTGTTGATTTAAAAACAGGGAGAGATTCTTTAATGTAAGAGATGTAAATAAGGAAGTCAAATATTCACTTACTAATTTCATAGGATTCCATGCTTTCATGAGATTCTGGAATAAAACAGAAAAGATTCATTGTATCGTTATTTATCACACACTGCAGTAGTCTAAGTACAGGGACAGAAGGACAAGGAAGAGTCAAAAAGATGTGCAGAATGTATTTAGCAATGTGGCCATATACAAATTTCAGGAACTTAGGATGCACGAGGTGTTTCCCTAGCTCTGTCTTTGCTGTGACGATCTCTCTACATTTTTGTTTCCCTGTTGTTGAAGGAGGTAGTGATCGGGCTTGACTAAAATGTCCCAAAATGTTATGAGGTCCTCAGACAAGCAAAATAGGACATTTTAAGTAGTGCACAGAAGTTTCCAGGGAGCCTTCCTGTCTGACTTACTCAGGGCCTGTTTGAGGACAGGGTCAAAAAAGGTGCAGGAAGGTCCAGAAACAGCCAGGTTGCTCAGGGGGGCTTTAGCAGGCCAGGTTTCTGGGAGGGTTCCGAAAGCCTCTTAAGAGCCCCTGTCAAATTGGCAGCAACAGAAACCACTGGCTCCGGCTGACAACTCATGCTGGGCACAACGCCAGTTCAGAGGGAGAACTGAAAGGATGTCAAGGCAAAAGCTTCCCTCTTTCTACCACTCTCCTGAGCACAACAGGTAAATTGGGGACTAAGAGGCTTATATCTGTAAGGAACTAAATTTGCTTGAAAAGTTAAAAAGGAAGAGAAGAAATCAAATCCTCTGATACTGACAATTTGTGAATCATTTCAAGAGTAAGAAGCATAATCTTTAGTGTTGTAAATGTAATTTATGCTTCAAACCAGCTAAAATATCCAGGTAATTGAAGCATAAGGCTGAATTAAGTAAGTAATTTTGCTTCAAATTTCCTTTCATAAAGCTTTGAGCACACACATATTTAACAACATATAGAAAACCAGGCAAAATTTATTTTCTGAAAGTAGAAGTTATGAAATTGATTTTTTCCCCAAAACTTTTAAAATATAAAACTATTTTAAAATTGGTTCACTAAACAAATATAGTCAGTTCATGATATTGTCTAGTACCTAGAAAGAGCTACACTTTATGCTTCACAAGAAAACTGATTTTCTTAAAGTGATTCAACCCTTTACCCATTGATGCCAAAGTCTAAATAAACATCCTTGAAAATTGAGAATGCAGGAGCCGGGAATTTGATTATGTTCTTTCTGAAATATCTAAGTTTCTAGGTATACAGGGACTTACCACTGAAAACATTTGCCTGTTAAGTTGCTGCAAAAATCTATGTATTTAGGGTCCAAAAAATACTTCATGGAACAGATCAGGGTCCATGGAGACCAGGAAATGTGAAATTAATGGTATTTTAAGATTATAGCAGAGAAAGGGGGAAGAAAAGGAGGAGGGAGAGGAAAAATCAAAGTAAACTGAAGTTAGGGACAGAAAAGAAAACTCGGGGAAATGGCAGGGAAAAGTTTCTCACCATAACACAAAGCCGCCACCGCTAAGGCAGCCAGGGTGGTGAGGAGGAACAGGGTCTTCATGGTCTCTCGCTTGTCCCTCTGGTCAGTCTCAGGGTCCCGAGTAGCAGCAGTCGGGAAAGAGGCTCCTATACACGGTTGGTGGAAGGCTGTGTGGTTTTTATAAGCACCAGAGCAGCTGAGAGGGGAGGAACCAGTGGCAAGGGGCCAGAGAAGGTGGGGAAGGGTTGGCACTGAGCTAGCACTGGGACTTTTCCCAAATACTCATTCCTTCCAGATATTATCTACTCCGGGTGGGCACTTTTCCCTCACTCCTGGACCGGACTGTGCTCCAGCAGGATGCTGCCCTGGTACAGACGTTGTGGCCACCCTGTGTTTGGGGCCCAGACATGGGCAAAGGTCCACAGAGAAGGGAGTTGCCACGAACACGTGTTTGCCTTTCAAATGCCCTCTCTGATCTACCCTCCTGGCCTTGACTGCGGGTCTTTTGGTCCACAGACAGAGCTGCAGTGTTCTGCTCGCTGCCCTGATGAATTGACAAGAGGTGTAGGGGAGAAAGGAGTTTACTTTCTATGCTGGCTATAATTTAGACATCTGCTCAGTAGAGCTGAACTATCAGTCCTAGACCAATCAGGCAGTTGCCTGGTGCACCTTTGGCATTTTTCCAAGGGTTCAGTGAGGTAGAGATGTCCAGTGGCGACATGAGTTCTGAACCCTTAACTGGTTCCATTGTAACTTGCTCATCCAGTTAGTCCCAACCTGTGACCTAATGCTCTCGTAGGCAGGATATCATTGATCAAAAGTACAGCAAGGATAAGAGGATACTCCTCTCTCATTTTCTAAAGGCTTCGTCTCAATTATTAACTAATTCAACAAGCTTTTAGTGAGTGGCAGATGAGACAGATGCAAGGCACTGTGGTAGGTGCTGTGAGGATCTTCAGACAAATAAGACATGTCCCTAAGGAGGTGAGTAATAGCTACTTACTATTCACTTTGCTCTTTAGCTGTAAGGTATCCTCAAACAGGTTTTCACAAGCGTGCATCTTTGTACCCTCAGGCACACAAGTGCCTGTTCTTTTCTTACAGGAGAAAACGTTTCCTATTAGATGTGTCTTATTTGCTTTGGCATCTAAGAGTCTTCTTTGCAGACAACAGACTTGAGTCTCAGAGCAGCAGACTGTAGAAGAGCTGCAGCTTCAGGACTGCTGACCCTTGGGCTGGGAACAGGGAAACAGGGCTGGGATGGGCGTAGGTGGGTGTACTTTTCAATGCAGATGTATTTCAAGGAACGGTAATGAACAACTGCATGGAGCCTCGTGCTTCATTCTTTCTGTCTTGTTAGGATAAAGTTTCCCTCCCACTCCCACCTGTGAATAACATTTATAAATATTAAAGGATTCTCTGTTAAAGGAAATAGCTCTGTTGTAATCTGAAAGATTAGGGAGTTCTGAGGCATCAATAAATTTCAGGTTTACCCTCCCAATTTTTTCATGGTAAGTGATAGATTCTTTGTGGTCAAATCTTAGCAAGGACCTCAAAAAGAAGACAATGGATCTTCATCTCTGATAAATTCAACCATCACAATTTCCACTAATGAGATTGGTGGTTGCTCCCCTTTAAATCACAAAACTGTTCCCAGTGTTGCCCACAGTGTCCTTTTCTCAAGATGAGTCACCCAAATCATTACATTATCAATAAATAACTTAAAGAGCAAAAGCCAGTTTACTACCTTGCATGGTTTTAGGGGAACAAGCTAGCCATGGGTAAACATTTTATGTGTACTCAGTTCAGTCATTAACCCCCAATTAACATAACATCAAACAAGTTTAGTTTCAATGTTTCACCCTTAAAATGAGTAGGCTACTCATATCCCCACCCCATCTCCAGAATTAAAGAGAATTCCCTGCCTTTTCCTGCTACAAATATGTGCTCTGTAATGCACATTAGTGCTGTCTTTTCCAGCCAGGTTCCAGAAGTCTCCTCTACCCCCAAATTCAAATGGCAACTGTGATCTTTCAGCCTTAGGACATCATGATTGCTTGTTTATTTTTATATTCTCTGCAACCAGACTTGGAAATCTTACTCTTCTTCCAGCTTAAGCTTCACCTTTTATCACAAGTATTTTTTATTACTGCTTTCACTGGATGCCTTAAATTTTTAAGTGTTTCTCTTTATCATGGTGTTTGCAAGGCTAACACTTTATTATGGGAGCTGTCTTTCACCAGCTGCTCATCTGTCTTTCCTTTCCATTGCTCTCCATCTATTCTTGGGTTCTTCCATGCTAAATATAATTTATATATGACACATAAAAATTATTAACATGTATGAAAATCCAGAACCTTTCTTTTTCTCTTCTCTCACATCATTCGCAATCTCAAAGACAATTTTGTGGATGCCAACTGCAGTCATATGTTTTTATGATGACGATTGTACTAACTCATAAAGCAGGGATAGGGGCTTTGCATTGGAAGGGCCAAGACTGGCTCATCCGAGAGAAGAGAGAAGGAAAGAATGGAGGTAGAAAAAAAATGAATGGGGAGAAATTAGGAGAGCCTGGCAGATTTTGTTTGCTAGGTGACTTTTAGGTAGAGATTGGGTTTCAGAGAGAAAAACTTTGAGGCAGCTGTAGGAGGTGAGACATATTAAAAGTATGACATGGTAAAAGACAAGTTAAGAGTTGCTTTGGTTAGGAATAGGATTGAGATTGTAAAATACCGTTTGAGAATTGCAAGAAAATATTGACATTTTAAAAGTTAATTCTGGCTGCTAGTTTGCATTTTCTTAATTGGGATATCTTGCCAAGACTAGGCCACATGAAGCTTGCAACTCCAACTAATATGTGGATTTTAAATAATCATGAAAGACGCTTATATAGATAACTCTCTTAAGAAAAGAGAAGTTATTTAGTGGAGAGAGTATTTCAGAACACTCCCAAAAGTGACAACAAAAATATGAGACAGTGATATGATTGCCAGTTTTTTAAATTGTATAGGAATCTCCTTACAATATGGTAACCCAAGAAACAGAAACCACAGAGAAAAACAAGATCTCCTATTTCACTTGCTCTCAAGGGAAGAAGAAGAGAATGACCATGCCTGCCAGGGCCAGAAGGAGGCTCTTGGCTTCATCATTCTTTCATCCATCCATCCATCCATCCATCCATCCATCCATCCATCCATCCCACAAACATATTGAGTATCTACTAAGTGCCAACTCTAGGCTGAAAATACAGTGGAGAAAAATACAGACATGAGCCCCACCTTCATGCATCAAGTGTGTTCTTAGAACACAAATTTAATTAGTGGATCCTCTTATTTAAAACTCTGTTTAGAGGCCAGGCGCGGTGGCTCACACCTGTAATTCTAGCACTCTGGGAGGCCGAGGCGGGCGGATTGCTCGAGGTCAGGAGTTCAAAACCAGCCTGAGCAAGAGCGAGACCCTGTCTTTACTATAAATAGCAAGAAATTAATTGGCCAACTAATATATATAGAAAAAATTAGCTGGGCATGGTGGCATATGCCTATAGTCCCAGCTACTTGGGAGGCTGAGGCAGAAGGATTGCTTGAGCCCAGGAGTTTGAGGTTGCTGTGAGCTAGGCTGATGCCATGGCACTCACTCTAGCCTGGGCAACAAAGTGAGACTCTGTCTCAAAAAAAAAAAAATCTGTTTAGGCAGCCAGCTGGCCTTAAAAAAGACCAAGTGATAAGCTTTCTCACTGGGATGAGCTTTTCTTATAGGTATTCAGGAGCATCTCTGCTTCCAGGACATGGAGAAGAACACTGATGACAAGCTCAGATAATTCTGAATTCGCGGAAAGAATGGAGGAGAGGAACATTGGCAGAGCAGCCAGGAATCGTTGTGGGGAGAAACTTATCAGAAAACTATATTTGCTGGAAGACATACCAAAAGTGGCATCCCCTTTCTATGGCATTTCTATGACTAAAACAATATCACAGGAATAATAAGGTTAACCTATTTCCCTAGCAATTCCACCCTTTCTTTTTCCATCCTTGCTTATCCTTTCTCTACCTCACTCTTTTGCAGGTGGCCAGGCGTTTTGTCTCTTTGAGGAATTTTCCTGGCTCCAGTCAGATTTTTTTCTCCTCTTTCTTTTTCTTGCTGTTCCATGAGATTCAGCTTTATTTACAGAATGTTGGTTTTATGATTTCATTTTTTTTTTTTTTTTTACTGGCAGCGCTAAAACCCTTAACATTGCCAGTAAAGGAAGAAGGCAAACAAGAAAGGAGTTAGGAAGTAGCAGTCCTGAAGATAAAAACAGAAATCTCTTTCTTTCTAGGACATGAAGGGACAATGAAAGCCAGCCAACTTCATGGGACAGGGCCCACCTCTGAGTTCTATTCTTTAAAGGGAAGCTCCTTGAATGGATGCTGCATCTCAGATTTGTTAATTGACAGAGCTTCCCAGGCATGAAATCCTTCATTCGTTTTCTTAATTCATCTTAGCTGAGCAAAGTGAAAATCAATGTTTGTCAGACTCAACCGCAGGAGGGGCCTCTGGGGAGTCATGGGCTGAAACTTCCAAGGAAGGTGGAGAAGCCTGAATGTTAATAAAATAAAGGTGGAGAAGCCTGAGCGGTGGGGAGCTCCTGGCTGGGAACACCTAGGGTTTTTCTTTTTTTTTCCTTTATTGATTATTTCCTCCGCCTTTTTCCTTCTTATTAAATGCTTCAATTTTTAAATGTGATAGCAAATCAAATAAAAATTATGCAACTTTCCAAGTACTACTATTGCACATTAAATCCTTGCTGTATGCTAGATTCTCTGATAATTACTTTTATTCATTGTGTTATTTACATCTCATAATAATCTTATGAACTGAATATAATTACCCATATCTTATTTATAAGAAAATAGAGGCTCAGAGAGGTTAAAGAGTTTATCCAAGGTCACATGGCAACCAAGTGGCAAAATAAAGGCTTCAAAGACAGGGAGGTTTGATGTGAAATAACATGGTTTTAATCATGATATAACCATGCAATATTCCCCTGAGTTCTGTCTGACACCTGCTAAAATAATTTTGTGATTGTGTCTGCAGAGTTCCTGGAGTCCCCATTTTCAGAGCTAAAGATAAAATTGTACAAAGATATACATATATAAAATGTTAATTTCTTCAATTAAATGCTCACATATTGCTACTTACACCCAGAAAATTAAATGACTTATAAAAACAGAGAAAGGGATGGATTTAGTATCAGAACCTAAGTCCTGCATTTCTCTGACCAGTACTCTGTACACTAAATTGTGTGCTCCAACAAACCCCAACTCAAATATGTTACTTTCCAAAACCTTTCAGCTCAGTTCGGGAATCATCAAGTCTTATGTGGTCTGTGAATGCTCATGTTTGCTGACTGTTGTCTGACACTAGCTCTGGTTTGGTCTACTGAGAATACTATATCTCCCAGTGCCTACACAGCCAATTTCTACAGTTAATTAGACTCCAAGCAAAAATGGAAATCTAGGCCCAGTTTACAAAACGCTCCTTCAACTCAAAGCCAAGCAGAGAGTAGAGTCTACGTCTCTTGTCTTGGCTCGAGATAAAGTTAGGAAAGTCCGGCTGTTCACTCATCAGACTCTGGCTACTTTTTCTGGATGAGGTGTGATGAAGATTAAGCTTGGGGAATTTTTCCCTTGGAACAATGGCCTTGGCTGGAGAGGAAGACACACTTTTATATCTACTGTCATCTCACACTCAACCACATCCCTGCAGTCTCCTTTCATTCTTCCAAATCACAAAAAATGAAAATATTCCTTCCCACATCCAGAAAATTTACACTCCCAAGAAATGCGGCCAGGTAACCTGTAGGAATTAAAAGAGATATTGGTGACTGGCAGAAGCAGGGATCTTAAAGGTAGGATTGGTGAGGAGAAGGGATATGAGAAGGATGACACGATGTCCTTGTGCATGAGATAAAAGCAGACAGGGGGTCTGTTTACTACTTGTGAAGACGTGCAGGGAATGGAGAGGATGCCAACTTAGTTCGCCAATCACGGTACATGAGAACTTGAGAGCACTCTTAGGATTTATACAAAGCAGTTTTAGGAAAGCTAGAAATAACTCTCTATTCTAAGTAACACTGTATTTCAAAGCAAAAACAGAGAGTAATTCAAGAAAAATTTAAGTAAACATAACAATGATAACAATCATTATTAAAAGAAGTTGAAAATAGCTGGCAACTTTTAAAGTTGACATAAGAAATGAAAATATGCTCTTTGGAATCCTTCAGCCAGATGTGTGTATCTGACTGGACTTTTTGTCTAATCCAAGGGCCCTTCCTTGAAATGGAAATTTAAATCTGTTTTAAGGTGATTTTAAGTTTAGGTTAAGAGATTAACTAGAAGAAGATCTGGCAACTGCATGAGTCCAATCTACCAAGTTCCTTCTGTACTCCAGCCTGTGTCCATTTCATCTGCTCTGCTCTTACTCTCTCAAAGGAAAAAAAAAAAAAAGGTGAGAGGGCAAGTGAGCCTGCCCCTAGCTTCAGTTCTTCTTGATACTGCCGTGCTTTCGGCAACTCCTCAGGCAAGCAGTCATCACATAAACTAGATCGGACTCTAAAGACAGGCTCTTTAAAAGGTAAGTAGTACTCTGGCTGAGGGATGTGGTTTTGAGGATAAGAAAAGCTGAGTTTGAATTCGAGCTGGGCCACCTATTACATGCGTGACATTGGACATATTATTTAAACTCTTGAGCCTCACATTTCTCAGTGATATAAGTAGACATTATAAGTGTCTTCAGCATAGTAGGTGCTCATTCAATGTTAGAGGACTGTAACCCAGAGGACTGTTTGAATAGATTAAATAAGGCAGTACATGTAGAGCTCCTGGCTTAATGGCTGACAAGTATTATCAATACTGTGAAACACACACACACATGCGCACGAACACATAAATATCATTTCAAAAAAGATGCATTCGATTCCATTGGCTTAGAGGTTTTCTTCTTTTTCCCAGTAGCTGGGGAATAGGTTGCTGGCAATCACCAAAGCAGAGGAGAGAATGCAAAACGTGGGAGGGTTTGAATCTGCAAGTCCTTGCCCAGTGGGAAGAGGCTAACGCTCAGTTTTGTTCTGACACTGCCACCCAATGGCTGTGTGACCATTGAGCAAATCGTTTATCTTTTTAAACAGAAGAGTCATAATAGACCTGCATAATTTTGTGCTTCTAAGTTATTTTATCCTTGAAATGGGTAAACATGACAGAGAAATTATATAATCCAGCGTTTGAAGGAACACTTTGTTCTTAACATGATTTTGCAAGTGGTGCTTCCAGGACCGATTGGTGCCTGGGTGTCCACCCCTCGGCCTGCAAACTGCTTGCAAGATGCTTTGCAAAAGCTCCATTCAGATCACTGCCTGCCACTGGGCCCTGTCTGCTGATATTTCCCAGTTGTGGTCAAATAACTTCATTCATTCGAGTTGGACGTTGATATGCTTTGAAATCCTTGGGGCAAGAAAGGCAATCTTTTCAGCCAGGGTTCTGTCAGTGAGAGAGAGAAAAAATCTCTTCCTTTTGGAAAAGATCAGAAACTGCAATTCCTCTCCCTTGTTTCATCATCTAGTCATTGCAAACCATGGATATGGGATGAAATTCATAAAAGGAAGTTTAGAGAGTATACCAAGGAAAGATGTCCTGGATTATATTTGGGAGAGTATAGTGCAGAGCCTGCCTTCGTTGACCAAGCTAAGAAGTGAACAAGCTGTGAAATAAGAGATTGTTTCCACATCTGACTTCTCCCTGATAAGACTGTCATGGCAAGAAGTACAGCCAGATGTGGGTTGGGCTGATGCGGAAATCTGTTTCAGCCCTGCCTGCTGGCGTTCGTTTAAGCAGTCCTGTTAATCAGTGTTTGTCCGAATCCTGGTGGCCTCGCCTCCGATTCTCATTCTTCTAATTTATCATTCTCTGTGTTTCCTGTTTTCTCATAAAGCTACTTTGGTTTTTTTCCTGCCGTTATGGAATTTTGAAAGAGACCTTTATTTTGTTGAGAGAATGAATGGAGTTCCCACTGGGGTTCTTTCTTTGTCTTTTGGTAATTGATGAATGAGTGGGATCAAAAGGAAGAGAGGATAAACTGAAGGGAACACGATGTAAAGTTGTTTTGGGTCTTGCTCTGTTTGGGGACAGCAATGCAAGGGCAGGTGGAATGAACACGGGAGGGGGGACAGGATGGGTGTGGATGAGAGGCCAACACGAATGCCTGCTTGTCCTGTTCCTGCACCCCACAGTGCGTTCTTCGAGTTTACCTTCTGGTTCTTATTCAACATGAAAACACACAGCAGCTTCTCATTGCTTGCTGAATTAAAGCCACTATCCCTCCCACATGAGTCCCAGATTGTATGGCGTCATAATGAGAGAGAGGAAAAGAGCATGGGCTTTGAAGTCAGCAGGACCCAATGTGCATTCTGCTCTATCTGCCACTTACTTGTCTCTGTCATCTCTCCAGTCCTTATCTTCTTCATCTGATAAAATGTGGGCGATAATGGAAAGTAGCTTATAGAGTTGTAGTGAGGATTAAATGAGATAAGCCCTGTGAGAACCTACCTAACACAGTTCCATGAAAGTAGCTGCTATTATTATTACTATTTCCAACTAACCATGTGACCCTGCATAAGTCATTTCCTCACAGTAACATACAAGTGATGACAATTCTTTCATAAATTGTATGAAGATTTAATCAGAAAATCCTTGTAAAATACCCATCAAGTATCTACTTTGTTTCCCTGAAAATAAGACAGGGTCTTATATTTATTTTTCTTCAAGAAGACATCCTAGGGCTTATTTTCCAGGGACGTGTTATTTTTTTTAAGCATGGCACAACGATCTACATTTATTCAAATATAGTTAAGTCGTCTTCTTCTGGAACATCATCATAACTCTCCAAACCCCGAATTCCATCCTGAATTTCTTGAGACTCTATTTCCTTTGGAATCATTGACCCCAATCTCTCATGTGGAGCAATAGAGCTCTGATGGGGCAGATGAGAAGGGCTGCTCATCTTCTTTACTGCTCGGCGACGAAATGCATGGGTTGTGCAGATGCGCTGCGTAGCCACGCCCATCACTAGGTCTTACTTTTGGGGTAGGGCTTCTATTGCGCAAATGCTTAGAAATCCTGCTAGGGCTTATTTTATGGGTAGGCCTTATTTTCGGGAAACACGGTACGTGCAGTAGGTGCTCATTAAATGTTAGCTCTCCTCACTCTAGTCCCAGTTGTCTTTCCTATTCTTTCCTTTCCCTCTTTCCCCTCATATAACCAATCTTCTAGCCAAATTGAGCAACTTGTTCCTAAGATGTCCCTCGGTGTTTGTTGTCACCTTTGCTCATTTTATGACATCCTCTCTTTTCCTTTTTTCTTGTCTCTGTAACAACCTTAGGCATCTTTTAAGGCTTAGCTCAAATACCACCTGCTACATGATGTCTAACACAAGGTGTCTAACGTAAGGTTTCCAACTGAGCTTTCCATCTTGCACACACGCTTTCCCCAGCTATTGATGGTACCATCACCTGTCTCCTCTTCTTTCCTTCACCCCATACACATTTACCCACCAGACTTTGACTCATTATCTAGGAACTGTCATCTCTAGAAAGACTTCTTTCCTGCTGAAAGAGGAAAGAATTCTCCTGCTGATTTGCATATCAAGTTGAATGCCTCTTGCGTGTTCTCGTACTCACCCTTTGACACTTTTTCATAGTGTCAGTACAGAATACTGAAATGGTCTGTTTGCTTGAGTAAACACAGTGTCCTGCACTGGCTTTTAAGCTCCACATGGGAAGTCAGGGATGATGTCTTATTCATCGTTAAGTGCTCATTTATATTTCTTGAACTGAGCTGATCTATAGAGCCAGCTCAGTGTTTGAACACTACAAATGGTCAATGAATTTGCCCTTAAAAATCCAATACAGCAGTCTCATAATGTTAACTGAAGGTATCCCTGCCCTTTCATTGAAATATAAATTCAATTCCTTGTAAAGACAGGAAATTGCTGTAATTTGAAATACTATTATAAATAACTATGTAGTATGTCAAGTAATAGACAAAATGATATTGTACCTTTTTTATTTTTTTACATTTGGCTTATGTGTCAGTACAACTAGTTAAAGGATTATCCTCTTTATGAAATAGCAATATTCCTGAAAAGTTTCCAGATAATATTATGAAATTAATTATAAATACATGAAAAAGTACACTCTCTGTTTAAGTAAAATCTCAGTGAAACCACTAGAATAACAAGAATTCCTCTGGAAGGGTAAAATACTGTGTTTGGGGTGTAAATTCTCCCGTTACACGTATTTTTCTTTGCATCTGGATTTTCACATACTGACTTACTGCAGTGGACCTGTGCATGCCTTGTGAGATTGTGTAAAGAAGCTGACTCCAGGTACAGCGCCAAACTTTTGCAGTTTATGGATATAAGAAGGTCAATGGAAAGAAAACAAAAATATATGAAAGATTGCCAAATGGTATAACTAATTAATTTAATTACTTTTTCATTACATTAGTATGAATAATTAATATTTATTAGTGTTTCATTTTTTTTCTTTTCTTCACTTTTTTTCCTGGCCCAGCAAAACAAGCCTCTCGTTTATGCCAAATTGCTTAAACCCAAGCACAACTTTTAGTTTGAAAAAGAAAAATATGAATGTATTTTCTATAAGCAATATATAAAATTTAATTCATGAAAAAGAGTGTGGCTATCTCAAAGCTTCTCCTCTCTCTCTCTACTTGCGAATTTTATGTGTTCACAGAACATTTACTGAATAGCTAAAAGGAGAGAAAATTTTGTATCATTTTCCCTTTTCTAAGAACTGTGCTGTATTTGTTGGAATGAATTTCTCTACTTTCTTCTCATCCTCCGATGACAATGACATATGAACTTTCTCACAAGGTCAGCAGCCAGCCAGAGAGGATTTCTGGGATACATGTTTTGAAGCCAAAGATTCTCGGGAAGAAGCAGAAACTCAGATACAGACATTGGCTATTCTCTATACCATTAATTGCGGAGAAAAGCAGTGTTTAAATGCTTAATATTTTGTTGCCAGAAATAAATCAAATGGACAAATGGCTCACAAATAAAAATGTTCCTGGAACAATTGGAGGTCAATTTTGACCTTAGCTAATCCAGCAATTTTATTAATACTTGGATTTTTCAGCGCCCACATTTGATCTTTAAACTGTGCTTTGTTCCTCAACTAACCCCTATTAGGGTCAGGCACAGTTCGTCTGCCTGGGATTTTTCCTGTGTAGGCTCAAAGATAAGTAAAAAAAAAAAAAAAACTGAGTCACTGCTCATTTTGCCAGCGTGTCTTTCTGTTGCATAAAAAGATAGCAACAACATAGGCTGCCATGAATAGCTTTGGCAAGGCTGACTTGTAGGAATGGTTTCCATATGGTGTAAAATTAGAATTAATTGCTCAAACACATGGCAGTTAAAGAACCCTAACGCATTTTAAGTGTCCTGAAAGAAAAGATCAAGAAAGGAAAAGATATTAAAACATTTCAGTGATTCTCTAAATAAACTTATGCAGGCCATGACAAATGGCCTATTACTTAAACTGTCTGGGGCTTCAATGATGCTTTAAAAATTGTTTCATTAACAGCATGAACCAACATTTAAAGCACAAAATAAAATACATGCATAAAAAGGAGGCAATTCTTAACACTCACATCAAATATAGGCACCTTTGAAGAGGACTGGGAATAAAGGGTATGTAAATAACCGAACAAATCTATAATGAAAATCCACATATACATGTGAATATAAAATATAGCTTAATATATTATCTTTATATAGATAATTTATTTTTATAAAGTTCTTATGGGAAAATGGAGGCTCAGAGTTGTCAACTTACTTTCTCCGACGGGAAACCATGGGTTTTCATGCCTTGGACTTTACCTGACTTAGAACAGTTCTCTGTGTGCATATTTATATGTGTGTGTGTATATCCATATAATTTGTACCAGATTACATATCATTTATATTAGATTATAGATATCTAAAAAGTGAAGATTATGCTCAGCTCATATCTATATTCCAGTGTAACACATGCTGCATTGCCTGGCAAACAGTAAGCACTTAAGAATTATTTGCTAAATTAAATTTGCGAAAACAAGTGAACATAAGTGACAGGGCAGTTTCTGACCATAATAATGATATTTCATTCATTTACTCATTTATTCTATAAACATTTATAAACTGCCCATTCTAGGCTAGATACTGTGTTAGAGTTGATATCTTTCCTCAATAAAATTACACTCTATAAAGGGATGGGAAGACACGTAAGCAAATAATTACAATTATGTGATAAAGTCTTTAATCAATTGTGTAAAAAATATTTATACTGAGAAAGTATAATTAATAGAGTGATAATTCTAACTAATATAAATGGGCCAAACTCACTGGACTATTAGAATAGACTTTTTGAAAGTGATCTAATAATATGTGATCTCTAAGAGACACATTTAATACAAAATATGCAGAAAGGTTTAAAATAAAAGCATAGAAAAGTTATATTAAGCAAATCCGAACCAAAGGAAAGTTGAAGTATCAATTTTAATGTCTGGAAAAACAGAAGTCAGTGAAAAATGTCATAAAGGACAATGGAGTATGTTCTATATTGAAAAAAAACACTAAGAGAACAAAAAAAATACCATGATAAACATAAATGTACCTAACATTTCAACACATGTGTACCTAACCTTGCAACCTGCAAATAAATCAAGTGGTAAGTTATGAAGTTCAAGGATAAACATACTCTAAAACTGGATATTTTATTTTATTTTATTTATTTATTTTTTATTTATTTATTTATTTTTTTTGAGACAGTGTCTCACTTTGTTGCCCAGGCTAGAGTGAGTGCCATGGTGTCAGCCTCGCTCACAGCAACCTCAAACTCCTGGGCTCAAGCGATCCTGCTGCCTCAGCCTCCCAAGTAGCTGGGACTACAGGGATGCGCCACCATGCCCGGCTAATTTTTTCTATATATATTAGTTGGCCAATTAATTTCTTTCTGTTTATAGTAGAGATGGGGTCTCGCTCTTGCTCAGGCTGGTCTCGAACTCCTGAGCTCAAATGATCCGCCCACCTCGGCCTCCCAGAGAGCTAGGATTACAGGCGTGAGCCACCGCGCCCGGCCTAAAACTGGATATTTTAACATACCTTTCTTTGAAACTCAATAATTGCATGCCAAACAAAGAAACAAAGAATACTCATTGTTTTTCTAGCATATTTTTGAGAATATTCTGTATCATGCCACAAAGGAAGCTTCAGTAATTCCAAAGAACCAGTACTATATAGGCTACATTTTCTGATCCCAATGCCATAAAATTAGAATTTAATGTGAAAACAATAGCTAAAAAATCCCAAGCATTTGGAAGTTAAATAATATACAGGGCTGTCGGGAAAGTATCCAGCCATATAACTACACCCGTTACACTAACAAAGGCTGGATACTTTCTGGACAGTCCTCATATTACTGAATAATTCCTAGGATAAAATGAAGTAAAAACTAAAAAAATAAAAGGGAATAAAGGAATACTTAGACCTGAATAATAACAAGGGTATTACATATCAACATTTGTGAGAGCCAGTTAAGTGAGAGCCAGTTAAGTTAGAGTTGAGAGGGAAACGTATAGCTTTACATACATTAGTTAGAAAACAGAAGAGGTTGAAAGCAAGTGAGCTAAGCATGCAACTCAAGAAGTTGGAAAAAGAACAGAACAACTCAATCAAAGAAGGAAAGAAATAACAAGGATACAGCAAGAAATCAGTGAAGTATAGCTCTGCTCCTCAACTCCTGAGCTGTGGACCAGACTGTGGCCTGTTAGGAAATGGGCTGCACCCATGAGGTGAAGGGTGGGCAAGTGAGTGAAGCTTCATCCTATTTACAGCCACTCCCCATCACTCGCATCACCGCCTGAGCTCTGCCTCCTGTCAGATCAGCAGCAGTACTAGATTCTCACAGGAGCTCCAACCCTACTGCAAACTGCACATACGAGGGATCTAGGTTGCGCGTTCCTTATGAGAATCTAATGCCTGATGATCTGAGGTGGAGCTGAGGTGCCGATGCTAGCCCTGGGGAGCAGCTGGAAATACAGATTATCATTAGCAGAGAGGTTTGACTGCACAGAAACCATAATAAATCAATTGCCTGTAGACCCATATCAAAACCCTATCAGTGAATGGCAAGTGACCATTAAGCTGCATCTGGTGGCAGGCTTTACAGCGGCAAGTGAGTTAATGTACTTCAATTGTCTAGCTACATCTGGTGGCAGGCTTTGAGTCAGAATCGGACACTTATTTCGGTCTGCACGTGGCCCGCCCATTATTTTATTTACCACTTCTACCTGCACCTCTTTCCCGCACTGTGCACTTGTGTCAGTCACAGTTTTGGTAAGCCCACAAGCTAACTCTAGCAAAAATGAAGAAAAGACAAACATTGCTGGAGAGCTTCTTTGAAAAGGGGGGAGAGACCTGAATGATGAGATAGCAGAAGACCAAGAAAATGAAAGCTGCATTTAAGAGAAAATATCAAGAGTCCTACTTAAAATTATGGATTCATTGCAACAGGTGATTCACATTCTCCAAATCTGCTTTGTGTAATATATGGGAACTGGCTATCCAATGAATGAAACCTTCAAAACTGCTTCACCACATGGAGATTAAACACTCTGCATTAAAAGACAAGCCTTTGGAGTTTTTCAAAAGAAAAAACATGAACATGAAGAACAGAAGCAATTACTGAAGGGCATCACTTCATCAAATGTGTCTGCACTGAGAGCATCATTCTTCCTGGCTAACCACATTGCTGAAGCTAAGAAGTCCTTTACTATTGGTAAAGAGTTGATCCTGCCTGCTGCTAAGGACATTTGTCATAAACAAGGTAGTAGCTGTTCCTCTTTCAGCTAACACCATAAAGAGATGAATTGATGAAATAGCAGAGGATACTGAGGCACAATTGTTAGAGAGGATTAACCAGTCACTATGGTACAAAATTCACGTTGACGAGCCTACTGATGTTGACAACAAGGCAGTGAATTTTTTCTTCAATTGTCTATAACAATGTTTTCCCTTTTAAAGTTTATAGTAAATTATGTTAATTTAATTTAGTTATAATAGGCCTTTTTTTAGCTGAGTATTTAGTTGGTGTCATCTTTCTCCTTTCTTTAGACTTTTATAAATCCATATATATTATTTAGATGTCTTGTTAATGCATAATGACAGAATTTAAAAAACAAGTTAGTTTACATTTATTGTCATTATGATATATTTAGATTTTCTTCTTAGATGCTATTTTGTGCTTTTTTGCTAAGATTTTAATGCTTATTTTTTAAAAAAATTCTTTCATACTTCTATTGGCTTATGTGAACCTTCTTTATTTCATTCAATCCCTTTATTAATTTGTAAATTTTACATATTATATCTCATTTTTAAAAGGGTATCTTTGAGGCCAGGCGTGGTGGTTCACACCTGTAATCCTAGCACTCTGGGAGGCTGAGGCGGGCAGATTGCTCGAGGTCAGGAGTTCGAAACCACCCTGAGCAAGACCCCGTCTCTATTAAAAATAGAAAGAAATTAATTGACCAACTAAAAATATATATACAAAAAATTAGCGGGGCATGGTGGTGCATGCCTGTAGTCCCAGCTACTTGGGAGGCTGAGGTAGTAGGATTGCTCGAGCCCAGGAGATTGAGGTTGCTGTGAGTTAGGCTGATGCCACGGCACTCACTCTAGCCTGGGCAACAAAGTGAGACTCTGTCTCAAAAAATAAAATAAAATAAAATAAAATAGTATCTTTGAATTATTAGCATCTGTATTTACTATAATCCAAATTAAACAATACCTCTATATATCTCTTGAACAGTACAAGAATGTTTAAACATTTTAAGGACAAAATATTCCCATAGTTGCTTACTATTGTTATTAATGCTTTATACAGTCATAGTTTATTTTGATTAAATGTATGCTTATCAATCTTTGCATTCCATTTCTTCTATCTTTGTACAATTTTCAAAAGTAAGTCTTCTTTTAATGTTAGGATTTGTGAGTGGTAAGTAATTACAATATTTGTCTAAAAATATATTTATTTTTTTCTTACTCTGAAATGATAGTTTACCTAAAAATAAAATTTTAGTTTGAGAATTGAATTCTCTTATCCTTTGAAAATATTTTTTTCCCACCATTTTCTGGCTTCTTCTCATATTGTTGCAAAAATCTGAGGTCATTCTAGTAGAGCAGGTAAACAATGAGCTAATAAAATTAGTAAATAATTTTACAAGAGTTAGTGGCAAATGCCAAGAGGAAACAAAGACTGGAGGAATTGCTCTGAGGGTCTGTTCCTATTCCATGTGATCTTCAGTTCACATCTTAGTATTTAGATGTTTCTTTGCATTAGCTCACCCCTATCTACTCTCAACAGATGTCTATCAGTGTGTTGTGCTATGCTAAATAGCAAGATGGGTAGATTTTTTTTTTGAGACAAAGTTTCACTCTGTTGCCCAGCTAGAGTGCCATGGCATCAGCCTAGCTTACAGCAACCTCAAACTCCTGGGTTCAAGCAATCCTGCTGCCTCAGCCTCCCGAGTAGCTGGGACTACAGGCATGTGCCACCATGCCCGGCTAATTTTTTCTATATATTTTTAGTTGGCCAATTAATTTCTTTCTATTTTTAGTAGAGATGGGGTCTCGCTCTTGTTCAGGCTGGTTTCGAACTCCTGACCTTGAGCGATCCACCCGCCTCGGCCTCCCAGAGTGCTAAGATGGTAGATCTTTACTCTGGTGGAACATGTAGTCTTGTGGAATGAGATGATCATAAAAAATGTGTGATTATAAACTTGGACAAAATTAATGAAGGAAAAGTACAGAGTTAAGAAAGTACATGACAGAGGATCTGGACTTAGTTTAGGAGATTAGAAAAAAATTTCTTAAAGAAGAATGCCTTGATCTTCAATTTGAGGTATAAATAAGAGTTAATTGGGTAAAATGGGCTGTGATAACAGGAAGAGAAAGAGTCTTTCAGGCTGAAGGAACATCAACTATGTAAGTTGTAAGGTGGAATGAGGCTTGAGGCTGAAGAATTAGGCAGGACCATGTGAAAATATAAAAGAACTGATTTTTTTTTAAAAATCTTAAAGGTAAGTGGAAATGATTGAAGAACTTTAAGAAGGAGAAGAAAAACACAATCAGATTGTGTTTTTTATAAATGAGTCTGGCAGTACTGTGGGGACTAGATTAGAGAGGAAAGAGTTAATGCAGCAAGATCAGCTATTGCATCATAGCTGCAATATGGTAGCTCAGGTATGAGGTGATGGTGGCTTAAGCTAAGATGATGTGGAAGAGGACAAAAGAGGAAGAGGGATATGAACATTGTTTAGGACATAATGGTGAACCAATGAATAGAGGGAGGAGGTTGGTGTCAAGGATGGCTCCTTTGTTTCTGGCTTGCACAATTGGTGCTAATGTAGAGCAGTTCATAGTTTGCAGGGAATGGGGTATAGTGGGTATAGTGAGTGGGGATAGTTTTGCCACTATACCAGTGGGTATAGTGAGTGGGGACAGTTTTGCCATATCTAGATAGAAATAGAAAGTCCATGATTGGGGCTCAGTGTTGGATCTGCACTGGAAATATTAATACACATTTGGGAGTCATCAACCCATGCAAATAAAACACATTCATTTTCCAAAATAGATGGCAATATGCCTTTCCCTAAATGGATTCTCATCTGTCTTCCACCATAGAACCAACAGTTTCCTACTCAGGAATAGATGAAAGGGGATGAGTCCTTAGGGGTAAATGACAGTCATTTCCTTTTGCTTACTCTTTTTCAACTCCTTCATGAGCAATAATAAAAACAAACAATACATTGCACAATCTTAACAAAATTAAGTTATATAAAGAGGGTTGATTTGTACAGAGTAGGCGATCAATACATATTTGTTGTTTGACCAAGTCATACTAAAAGTATTGCTAAATCAGTTTTCTAATTATGGCTTATAATTGGGCTTGTTGTAAACGACGTGACTGTGACCATAAATACTCCCCCTTAAGAAGACAAGAGAAAGCCCTTCTCAGCCTCGAGGCTGACTTTGGCTACACAGGCAGTTCGGTGACCTGGCATAACCTCAAACCCAAAGTCAGTTTGTCACCCTACCCTTTGGTGGGCTGTGGGCCTTCTCAGCTAATATTATTTGGCAAACACAAACCATTTTATGAGAGAGGCGATGTGGAAAGAACTCTGTAATTTTGCAAAAGATTTTGCCAATATTTTTAACCACTCACCTTCCCAAATACTCTGTTTCAGGCAAATTAATTTACAAATATCTTGTATTTTCCATGTGTTTTTTCACTGCCTCTATAGGGAGCAAGGAGTCGACATGAGCCCTATTCCTAATAGCCTCATGGGATCAGCCTGAGATCTGTGTAGGGACCAGGAAGAGAGACAATTCTAAAGGCAAGTTAAAGTATTGTTAAGGAAGGAGACCAAGAGACAGAACCAGAGGAACTTTGTATGTTGGATCTTAGGATAGAGTATGAGGCTGTTGATGGGAAATGTGGCAGGAAGTCAAGGATCGTGATCAGCGATGGGTTTCTGGGCCTAGTGCAAGGTTTTATGCAAAATGGAAAAAGGTCAGAAGATAGCTCTGAATAAAGAAGGGTGTCAGGGCCACGCATGGTGGCTCACACCTATAATCCTAGCACTCTGGGAGGCTGAAGTGGGCGGATCCTTTGGGCTCAGGAGTTCAAGACCAGCCTGGGCAAGAGCGAGACCCTATCTCTACTAAAAATAGAAAGAAATTAATTGGCCAACTAAAAGTATGTAGAAAAAATTAGCTGGGCATGGTGGCAGATGCCTGTAGTCCCAGATACTCGGGAGGCTGAGACAATAGGATTGCTTGAGTCCAGGAGTTTGAGGTTGCTGTGAGCTAGGCTAATGCCACAGCATGCTAGCCTGGGAACAGAGTGAGACTCTGTCTGGAAAAAAAAAAAAAAAGAAGAGTGTCAGGAGTTTCTTCCACTGGGGCTGGGCAGGTGGGATGGGATGGGGTGTTGAAAGGCTCAACATCATTTCAGACACCTGGGTCCCTTTGCTTTACAACACTCTCAATTCTTTAGAATGTTTTCCTTTCCCTTTGCCTATCTGAAGCCACTGTTTTCGGTGGACACGTGGACACTGATATAGTGTTTAATTGGCCTGAGAACTATTAATGTTTGGGTAAAAATCTATTTTCTAATAAAAATGCCAAGTCACTGTAGTGTGTGTGTTTGAGGAGGCAAATTTTGCAGCCTTTTGTGTGTCTTAGGCATGTTGTTCCCTTTCCCCAGAAAGTTTAGAGAATTTTTCTCTTCTTTTGCTTTTGAAAAAATGACTCATTAATTTTCAGAAAATAATTATCTATTTTAGTCACATTTTTCAATTTAATGCATCACATGTTTACTGCTTATGAACCCACTTGAGGTCAGGAGTCATGTTTTGTTTACATTGCTTTATATACTTTGTCAGGCTAATAGTAATAATCATAATATCCATTATTTATTAAGTACTTAGATCTTTCACCTATATTATTTCTCATTCTCATAGAAATCTTTTCAGATATGGATGTTATCCCATTTAGGGCTTTAAACGGTTAATTTGCTCAGGGATACAACCAGAAAATGCTGGGGTTCCAATCAGAATTCAGATTCCTTCAAATCTGAAGGGCCACCTTCAAATATTTGTTGATTTGATTAATCTGAATTGTTGATTACACAATTTATGTCCTTCATCTCCTAGAGCTTCTGTGACCTTCACCAAAGCCAGACTACACAAAAGCCAATAAGAGGGAGGGAACTGGGGGTGGGAGAGAGAGAGAGAGAGAGAAAAAGGCCACTTTTTGTGCCTCCTCATTTCACAAGGGGAAAAAAAAGCTCTAGTTTCTTTCCTCTCTTTTGTTTTCATGTGTCTTCTCTTTTGCCTTTATTATTCTTGGTCCTTTCTCTTATTCATAAACAATTATTTATTAAAAATTTTTATTTTCTCATATCATACTTCAACCCCTCCTCTCACTTCCTGGATGTAATTTTCCATCAGTAAATGCCTGGCCTAAACTGTGCTTATAATTTCCCGAAGGCTCTTTAGGTAAATATAAATTCCAAAAAGTTAATTTGCCGAGAGAGGTCTTCCTAGGAGAAAACAGACACATACAAATATACACACACGTAATTTCTTAGAGGAGAGAACTAACAGGTTACAACAAATTTATTCTTGGAGGCAGCTAAGCGAGTTTTCAAAACAGAAAAGACAAACTGTAGAGTCTCTTGAATGATTCAGATCTGGTCCTGGGGCTTCAGGGCGACTTGCTCTCCTCCAGCCCCAAGCCCAAAGACCTTCTCTGTGCTCCAGGCCACTTTGTGCTTTCTGACCGGCCACTGTCCAGTGCCTACACATTTTCAGATCAGCATGGACAAGGTGGTAGAAAGAAACAATTGAGAACCAGTGTTTGCCTGTATCCGAGAGATACGTAAACCATGTATTGCATTCCCAATGTGTGTTGCATATGTTTAAAAATATTAGATAAACACATGAATGAATAGTGGTAATAAGATGTGATCAATTGCTGGATTAGTTGGGTGTGTTACCAGGTGTTAGGGAAGTTCAGATGCCTGAGGGAGGTTCCAGACAGATCCATTTGAAGGAAGCCTGGATGGCTGATGAGGGGCTGCCAGCTAGGAAGGTGGGGCATACATTCTTGGTAGAAAGAACAGCTAGTACCTTAGTACAGACCAGAAAAAAAGGGAAAACAAAGAAAGCTTGTGAAGTGTGTGACCTCTGAGCACTTTGGGGTATCCCTCAAGAATAATAACTGATGCTTGCTCTACCTCAAGTGATGTTCCAACTGCTTGACTGGTGCTATTTCATTTGACCTTCACAATAAGCCTATGAGGTTAGTTCTGCTGTTTCCATTTTACATTGTAGACACCGAAGCACAGAGAAATTGGGAGACTTGAAAGGCACACACGGTCGCTAGGGTCTCTATCCGAGAGCCCGTGTGCCTCACCGCCAGGGAGAGTGCCTCCACTACACACTTCCAAGTGTTTGCTGAGAAACAAGAAATACGTATTAACGCATTTCTTTTTGCAGGTCGCTTGTGTACTTCACTGAGTGAAAACCTCTGCATTTTAACAGCACTTCACAAAAATCCCCTGAGCAGAAAAGAAAAGGGCAGACCCAAAAGGAAAGGAAAGCCCTAAAAGGTGAAAGAATAAGGGCTGAAAACAAACTTGACCCTGGATTTAGTCATAGCACTGACTACTACCAGGACAGGAAGTGAAAACAGCCATCATCTTCAATTAAAATTAGAAGGGCAGGGAGTGACAAAAAACGGGGAGTACGAGATTCGGATAAAAAATGTGTCTCATTCACTGGACTAATGTGGCAACTTTTATAACAGGAAGAGAAAAGCTCCTACTACAATTCAGGTAATTAATCTTTTGTCACGTGCAATTTGTATTACTGTCAGCTACCTTTAGGAACGTCTTGTGTTCCTGGCTTTATTATTCACCAAAGGGTCACGTGTAGTACATGGATCGGGGGCCATAGTTGCATGTTGGAGCCCTGGATTCCAAGGGCTTTTGGGAGCAGATTTGTGAGAAAAGAGTGAAAAGGAAGCAAGGAGGAGGATGTTTATTTTTAATAAAGAGACCCTGCCCTAACTTCCTGAACTAAAACCAGTCTAGACGTTTTTTTTTTTTTTTCCATTTTACACAATGTCCGCAACAACAGAATAAATTTATTAAAACCAAATAAACTGGGGGTTGAATGTTGGCACAGGAAGTCAGACAGAAATAGAGTCAGCTGCTTTTGAGTTGAGTCTAGTGACTGATTTATAAACCGGTGGTAGATGGAGGCTGTGCTGGCCTTAACTGAACCGAAGCTATTTTCATTATGAGGAAACAATAGAGAGGCAGAAGGTCTGGCCCAGGGCCCAGGACATGAACTAGTCAGTCCATCGGTTCTGCCCTCCTTTTCTTTATATTTTCAAAACTCGAGATATTACAGTTAAAAAAAAGAACATCATGGGTCATTTTCTCCATCACCTTATTTCGTGTGGAGAAAACTGAGTCTCAGAGCAGTTAAGTGTCCTCTCCTCCCCATTCATATCCTTACACTAAAGCGATATATGGCTAAATTACCAGATGGTACCTGCAAATGGGGAGATTTAGTTTTGGCTGCTATGGGTTGGGAAAATAAATGTGGCAATACTTCAATGGACACGCCGTTGAGCATTGATCCACTGGGTCAACTCCTTATTAATTGGCAGAGTCTGTATTTGGAGATTATCCAGTTCCTCTCCTCCTTAGCCTGATTGTAGGCTGCTGTCAGTAGCGTTTTAGCATCTAGATGCAGGTGGGGGTGTGATCGTGGAGTGCTTGTTTCTAGGAGTTTCTGGGCCCGGGCCAAAATCAATGTGTATTTTTACACTTCAGATGTTATCCGTTTGTCATCTTCTTTTATCCCTACCAGATCCTTGTGAGCAGATAGAAAGTTAACTTGAATTCCGTTTCACATGTGGGGAAAATGAGACACAGTGATGTTTCCAAGATGACACATTGAAGTGTCATGGGGAAGTCAGAATTAGCACCCCAATATCCTCTCTCACTCTGTTTCCCACAGCAGGCCATGCTCTTCCGCCAATCCCCTCCATTAAAATAAGTTAGAGAGGTTGCACAGTAAACGAATACTAAAAGGTACAAGTGTGCTCCTATGCTCATTTTTTTTTTTTTTTTTTTTTTATAAAAGACGCTTCTAGTTAATTTGCTTCAACGTGTTGGGCTAATTTTGGAGATGTACAGCATTTGGAATCGTAACAGTCACTTCTTTTCTGGATCTCATTGTTTTAAAATTTAACTCTCCATGCTTAGACTAGAGAGACCGATCCTTTCACAGGCCTCTTCCTGATGAATGCTACTCCATCCCTGTCTCTTCTGATACACAATCATTTTCTTATGACAGATTATAAAAGATTAGATACTTTAACACATTGGCTACCACACTAGAAAAATAATTTTCCTTGTTGGGGCCACAGTGTTTTATTATGAAAATAGAATAAAAACTTCAAAAACAAAATGATTCTTTTTAATTTAGTGAAAAATTTGTTATTTTTTGTTTTCTGTGCCCATAGGCATGGTGAATAAGGTAAAGAGAAATGTGAGTTACATATGCTTCACAAGGCCCCAGGCTCAAAACTGGTGTGAATTAACTACAACTCACATGGAAGTTAATGTATTAAATAAACAAAATTTTATGATAGTCATTTAAGTGACTTAATCCTTCAGAGATTTCTCCATTCCCTTGAAATTTCTGCCTTTCATAAAACTGTGATCACTTTGTTCCGATCTAGAGGCTCAGTTTCTTTCGAAAAAAAAAACCAAAACAACCTTTTATCTTGATGGATTTTTGAGATTCTGTTTATTTAAGGGGTGTATCTTTTATAGAAACAAAGGAATTCATAGAGGGACATGGGAATTTAACATTAGCTCCATGAATAAATAGCCTTTGCTGTGGTTTGAGTCTATTCTGTTTTTGGTAACTAAGAACTGTGACTAATAGATGGCCTCTTCCAAATCTGTTCCTTTTAAGATCCTGCTTGATGGTTATCACAGCTTTCCTCATTCATTTATTAGTTATCTAGTGACAAAGTACTTTTAAGTTTATTCCTAAAACTTCTATTTCTGCTTGGAATTTGAAAACATTGTGTTTAAAACCAAACCTTTTGAGAGCTAAGTAGAAATCGTGTTTTGTGATTTGAGCTTTTCAGAAATGGCTATGCTAAGACACTAAGTTGTAATTAGAATCACGCAGACTGGGAAATGGTGAATTCTTCTTGAGGAAACCTTGAGGAACTGGAATATTCTGTAATTTAGCAAATTGGAAAATGAGAGGGTGGAAGAATTATAAGGTCATAAGCTGATGACAGTTCTCAAACTATAGCCTTTAGGAAATTGCCATTTTAACGCTTGGTCTGGCTTACATAATTATAACCAGGCTTAACGTTACTGGCTACTAGTCTTTTCCAAACACCAGCTGGTCTCCATAGAGCAATGAATGATTCTCTGACCCTTTTGCACTCACCTTACCAATCAACATCACGTTATTAGCCACCACCATTCTTGTGTTTCACAATCATGTGAATACTTTGCCACAAATCACCCTGCCCTCCCATGAACACCTAGCATTTCTACTTGTTGGCTGACTTAGCCACTTTCCTTTTCCAGCCCTGGTATGTCATTAGTGGTGTTATGGGACAAGAGCATGCGGATGAATAGAGTGAGTCAATCCAGGAGAGGCTGCAGCAGTTAGATCACAAGTAGTAATTCTTTCCCATTTTCATTCTGTGACATGTTTGCCAAAGTGTGGTGGAGAAAAGGTTATGTGGGTCACAAAGGAGTGCCCTTGGTGACTGGTAAGATTGTGATGGTCATAGTGCAAAAAGTACAGATTGTAGGACAGGGATAGAACTTTCAATATACTCTTCAGTGTGTATCTGCTTCCCTTCCAGATACTTCCTTCCCTGTCATTCATTCCCCTTTGTGCTCATCCCTGACATATTGCTCAGCCTGCCTGGTCCTGTGCCCAACACGGTCACCTGGAGCAACAAAGTAGCAAGAGGTGGAGATGAAGGAAGAAGTAGACCATGGGTTAGTAGGAAAGTAGTAAAGGATAAACCATAGGGTGGGTAAATATTAACAAGAAGGTCGACGTGCCAGAGGGAGTGGGGAGCAGGAAGTGAAGATGGAAAGGTAAGGCACTATCGACTTTGGACATGAAAGGAAGTGATATTTAACAAGTAAAATAGGCTCCATGATATTTATAGTTGGTATAAATAAGCATTAAGGTCAGAATTCAGAGCTAAATCTAGCATTGATTTTTGCCCACTCAAAAGTTACTGTTCAAGTCTTCACCTTCTTTTTATTGAGTATATACATCATCGTCATCATCATGGTTAAAATATTTGACTATCTACTAAGTACATTAGAAATTTAGACCATTCTGCAAATTCCCAGTCTGTCCTATGCTAGGGAACCAAATAGCTGGAGGGGGAAGGAATGAAGTCAACATTATGCTTTGTGGGGTCTGATCTATTCCCTGATAACATCTTTATCTCCTGGTGGGCACTCAATAAATGCTGATGAGGGGGTGAATGAGTGAATGACTTTAAGAACCAATACTCTTGTACTGCCCTTGGCAATCTACTCTAATCCTTTTGTGAAGACAACAGCAGACCTGTGTTCTCCCCCAACACAAACTCAATGAGGGTGCCACATTTTTTATTTGTTAACGTAAATCCATCCTTTCCTCATTTTTTTGCATGGCATTGGTGCGATGATTGTGGTAGTATAAAAGAAGACACTGTTCCAGGCGTGAATGATGCTGTGATGAGCCACGCAGATCACCTGCAACCTCTCTAGAACAGAAACACTTTTACCCCCACTGCTGAATACAGGGAAAGCTAACAGCTCTTAGCTGAATCCACCCACCAGCCTCCAGCCCAGAGATTTCCTTCTGCTACAGTGAGCCATCTTGCCCACGAGCACGCATCTCTCATATGTGCAGCCTGCATCACATGCTTGCTGTTGGGGCATAAAGGCCTGGCTCTCATTCTCCAGTTTGGGACACTCTACAAGGACATCTAAGCACCAAATATCCCCATGGGATAATCTGAGCCTTTGTTGTGACTGCATTACAGCCCAACTAACCCTTCTGCACCATTCTACACCCTTCATTTCCCCCACAAGGCCCAAAAGCACTCCCCAGTAAACTTCCTGCAAGGGAATCTAGTCTCAGAGTCTTCTCGTTGGGAAACATGACCTAAGATACAACATGTTTCTTAATTTTAAAATTCTTTCTTTACCACAACTTGAATTATATCAAGTATATTCTATTTTTTCTTCTTTAAGTGTAGGCTGACACCACGTTACCATTTTAAGACCAGTGGGGGTAATGTAGAAACTGAATCCTGCTATTAAGACTTAGTGCAATTGTTTGGATACTTAAACATTACAGTGTGGATTTCATATAACTTTTCATAACCTATAGAAGTGGCTTAACCACCTAACCCTTCAGTCACTTGTACTTTTCCACTCGTAGTATGACTCAGATATTTAGTGGCTGAGCCCACAGAAAACAGTGACCTCCGGTTCTAGAATGGGAAAATAGTCACATAGTTTAGACATGATTTAAGGAGGGTGAATTGACTTCTAACTTACAGAGGTATGGTTTTAAAACTCATTTGTTTCTTTGATTTCTAGAGTACCTTTTCTCTAAAGGGTCAAAATTCAAAAGAGGTTGGTGTTGAACTTCCTCCTTTTTCTATTCCCTGGGTCTCTCTATGTAACGTTCTTGCAATTAGGAGGCACGGGTCAGATCCATCTCATTTCCTGTTGTATTTTCTCTGTTTAGAAAACCAGATATTTTCAGAAAAGTTAAATAAATAGGGGTGGCTCCAAATTCAATTGTGAAATAAAGTCTGTCCCTGTTGGGGTAGACTGTTTCCTGTGTGGCTCCTCCTCCCCCAGCTCTGGGCCTCCTCAGCCCCTGCCAGCCTACTGCCCAGTCCCTTCCACGGCTGCCTCTCCTCCTTTTCTAGCCTGCCCTGTTCTGCCTCTCCTCCCTTTTCTAGCCTGCCCTGTCCACTGCCCAGAACTATTCTGGTGGCTTCCGTGTTGCCTGTTGTCACTATTACTGAAACTTCTCTGTTCTACAGCGTGTCACCTCAGGCAAACTTTGGTCTCTTAGGAGGTAATTTTGCCTGACACCCTCACAGTTGGTTAACACATATTTGTATGGGATGGGGCAAGATGGCTGACCAGAGACAACAGCTGCCACAGCATCTCAGTAAGAAGGAGACACTTTAGATGAAAGAGGAAAAAACGAACAAACAAACATGGATTGGATGTGTGTATGAAGAAGGATTGCCAGAATCTTCAGGAGACTCCATGGGAAGAAGATAAGGAGCAAAACAAGAAGGAGCAAGGTATCAGCAAAGATCAACCCTTGACAGGCTGGAGTCCAATGAGAGGGGTAGGTAGAGCAGTTTGTTTCTCCCTCCCTTGTATCTCTGACAGTTGGCGGGTTCCTGAGCTGCTGGAGAGACGTTCTGCCCACACAAGGCAAGAGACTACTACTGCCATTGAGCTGGGAGCTTCCTGTGGACAGGGCATCAGGCTCCCCAGCCCCCCTGGGGCACTCCCTGCGCCACAGACCTGAGCTGGGATGGCAGGCACCATGTTGCTTCTCTACTCGCTGTGCGTCCTTGTATTCCTCAGGGGGCTTCAACTCCTTAGGTTTCATCGTGCTTATTCCACACAGACATTTCCTAACCT
The DNA here is from genome assembly GCA_008750895.1 of Mirza zaza. NCBI lineage: Eukaryota > Metazoa > Chordata > Mammalia > Primates > Cheirogaleidae > Mirza > Mirza zaza. The sequence goes on from VSMD01106861.1 coordinate 47,355, forward strand.
CAGCCCAGAGGGGTCCAGTGGGTCCCGGGTGATCTACGTGACTCCAGAGCCTGGACATTCTGGGTGGACTGCCTCCTAGATAGAAGGTCAGAGATGACCAGAGGGCAAGCATTCTTCCATACAGACTCTTTTCCTCTCCTTCCCCTCCCTGACATGAGGTTGCAGAGAAACATAACTGAGCCACCACACTGAGGCTTCCGCAGAGAGTGGGAACCAGGCCTTTTCTCTTGGGGTCCCGTAGTGGACAGAGGGGTGCTCAGTCTGTGAGCTCTGTGCTCATTGGCCCTCTCTAGTGCTGCTTCCCTAGCAACTTCGTTGGAATTGGACACACCCCAAGGTGGAGGGACATCACTCCTCCTCAGGCACCCCATGGCTGACTCAGGACCAGGGTGCTTCACCCTGGCATGGTCAGGAATTGATCTTCTTGGTCTCAGGAGGTAAGGGAGACAGTGTGGGAAGATCTGGGGGCAGAGTGCTGTGTGGGTCCTAGCTGTGGCATGCTCACAGGGCATCCACTCTTCAACAGGATGGCCACACTCTCAGCTCAGGCTGGGATCCGGGGCAGGGAACCTCCCAGCCCACAGAACAGTTGTGGGAGGGCTCAGCTGGCTTGGGCTTCTGCCTGCTGGCAGATGCAGTGGGAAGACTATGGAGCAGAGGAAGGGGGAGAGGAGTAAAGCCCACTGCATACTGCCAGATTTCAGATGACACTGTATCCACACATAGACTCTTTGGTTGGGTGGGGCCACTTCAGCCTCTCCTTGGTGGCTTTGCTGGAACCTGGGAGCAAACATCTGACCCCTGCCCAAACAGCTACTCTGCCAGCTTTTGTACAGTCTGAGAGCAAGTTCATCTAATCCAGCCCTACCCAGCTGTACTCCCCCACCTTCCCCTGCTGTGGCAGAGAATAAAGACTCACCTGAAGTTCCAGGGCCCCACCCACCATCTGGGGCATTTGAGTGCTTCTCCTAAGGGACTAGAGCTGGCCACATGACACAAAAACAACAGTGCAGCTTGTTCCTTTTGGCAAGTACCATCTAATGACAGGGAGGTCAATTTGCACACCCTTCATAGCATTTACTGACTCAATCTTACAGAGTGTGAGGGGGTCCAAGGAGTGGCCATTTGGGGGAGCCCCCATGCCTCCCCACAGGAAAACTAGGCTACTGGGTATGGGCAAAAGCACCCCAGTCTGGGGCCTTAGCATACAAGAATTTAGGCCCCTACCCCATTAGCAGCCTTCCCAGGTCGGAGAGCTTGTCCTGACCCTCCTACCATCGGCACCCCATAGGGCTAGAAAAGCAACTTCTGAGCCCTACAAAGGCTTTGCAAAGCCTTTCGGGCTCCCTCAAACCTGCCACTATTTTTCTTGCTCCTCCCCCCACCTCAGAGGGAGCAGAGATAAAGCAAACCCCTGCGAGCTACAGGATCCCTCCTAAAGCTTGGGGCATTTGTATGCCCTACCTGGGGGACCAGAGCTTACCACAGGCACAAAAGGCCATCTCAGCAGCTGGCTCATCCATGCACACATCAATGAATATCAGAGAGCATAGCATAGCACCTCCCAACTCAAGCAAATGGGGAGCAGCTGATTCATACTCAGGAGTACCACCCACCATCACTGAGATTACTCTGGGGAACCTAACTCACTACACACTGTTGGTAAGAGGTGAAGACGGCAGATCAGAAGTAACTCGAGAGCTCCCCCAAACATTCTAGAAGACCTCATAGACAGCTCAAGATCAGTACTCCTCTCCCTGGCACGCTCAGGGATTGATCTTCAGGGACTCAGAGACAAGCTCATAAGCCAAGCCTAGCATCCCCAAGTTTCAACGGAGAGGCCAGATGTGAAGGAATCAGTGAAAGAACTCTAGAAACATGAAAAATCAGATGAAAGGACAGCCGCAAAAGAAAACAACAACTCCTTACCAATGGACACCAACCAAAAGGAAAAGATTGAAATGACAGATGAAAAAGTTCAAGTATGGATTGTAAGGAAGCTCAATGAAACACAGGAAGGAAGGAAGGAAAGAAAGAAAGAAGAAAGAAAGAAAGAAGAAAGAAAGAAAGAAAGAAAGAAAGAAAGAAAGAAAGAAAGAAAGAAAGAAAGAAGAAAAAGAAAAAAGAAACCCAACATAAAGAAACCACAAAACAATGCAGGAAATGAATGAACAATTTACTAAGGAAATCAAATTATTAAAAAAATCAAACAACTTCTGAAAATAAAAAATTCATTCAAAAAATATAAAACACAATGAAAAGCCTTAAGAAGCAGCTAGATCAAGCAGAAGAATGAATCTCAGAGCTTGAAGACAACATCTATGAGTAAAACAAGTCAGTCAAAAAGAAAAAAACTGAGAAATTAGAGGAACAAACAAAACCTACAAGAAATATGGGATTATGTAAAGAGACATAACATAACATAGGCAACCATGAGGGTCAAGAAAAAAATACACAAGGGTTGCAAAACCTATTTGAGGAAAATTTCCTTAGCCTTGCTAGAAATCTAGATATCCATTCACAAGAGCCCAAAGGACCCCTGGGAAAGAGGTCCTTTGGGACCTTCATCAGAAAGAGGCAATTGCCACAATACATAGTCATCAGACTGGTCAAAGTAAATATGAAAAAGCCAACTCCTACAAGCCATAAGGTGAAAGCAACAAAGTAACTTACAAACGAAAACTCATAAGACTAACTGCAGAGTTCTCAACTGAGACCTTATAAGCCAGAAGGGACTGGGGACCTATTCTCAGTCTCCTCAAACAGAATAATGGCCAGCCCAGAATTTTGTATCCTGCATAACTAAGTTTCTTATATGAGAATAAAGAGACTTTGCCAGACACACAAACACTTAGGGAATTTCTCAAGACAAGACCTGCCCTGCAGGAAGTACTCAGAACTGCACTATACACAAATCAGTACAGTAGTCACCCACTGGTGTAAAGTCACCTAAAAGCTAAAGTTCAGAGCCCATATACCATAATGGCTCAAGTGGTAAAGCAAAGCAATAAAATTCTACTCAATAGGATAAATAGAAATCCACCCACTTGTCAATTCTTTCAATAAATGTGAATGGCTTGAACTCCCCACTCAAGAGTCTTATGATGGCTGAGTGGACAAAAAATACAAGTCAAGTGTCTGCTGTCTCCAGGAAACATAACTAACCCTCAAGGACTCATTCAGACTCAAGGCAAAGGGGTGGAAAACAATATTCCATGTAAATGGAAACCAAAAGAAAGCTGATATAGCCATTCTCATATCAGATAACATAGACTTCAAATCAGCAAAAGTAAAAAAAAGGCAAAAATGGTTATTATATAATGGTGAAGAAAACATTTCAACAAGAGGACATAACAATTCTAAATTATTTATGTACCTAACACAGTTGTGGCCCAGATTCATAAAACAAATCCTACTTGATCTAAACAAAATGATAAACAGCAGCATTGTAATAGCTGGGGACTTCAACACATCACTGACAGAATGGGACAGATCCTCTATGCAGAAAATAGGCAAAGAAATGATGGATTTAAACAGAACTCTAGAACAAATGGTCCCAACAGACATTTACAGAGCATTCTCTCCCCAAACCACTGAATATACATTCTTCTCATCAGCTCCTGGAACATTCTCTAAGATTGATCATATCCTAGGCTACAAAACATGTCTCAAAAAATTAAAGAAAAATAGAAATTATGCCATGTATCCAGACCATGGTGGAATAAAATTAAAAATCAATTTCAACAGAAACACTCAACTTTACACAAAGTCATGGAAATTAAACAACCTACTACTGAATGATTATTGGGTCAAGGAGAAAATTAAGATGGAAATCAAAACATTCTTCGAACTAAATGACAAAAGGAACAAAAGTTATTAAAATTTGTGGGGTTCAGCAAAAGCAGTTATAAGAGGAAAATTCATAGCCATAAATTTCTACATCCAAAAGACAGAAAGGTCACAAGTCGACAATCTAATGAATCATCTCAAGGAATTGGAAAAGGAAGAACAAACCAATCCCAATCCTCACAGAAGAAAAGAAATAACTAAGGTCAGAGCAGAACTAAATGAAATTAATAATAAAAGAATTACACAGAAGATTAATAAAACAAAAAGTTGGTTCTTTGAAAAGATAAACAAATCAAGAGGCTTCTCACTAGATTAACTAGAAACAGAAAAGAAAGACCCAAATAAGCTCAATCAGAAATGAAAAAGGAGATATTACAATTGAGACCATGGAAATACAAAATATCATTTCTGAATACTGTAAAAATCTCTATGCACATAATCTTGAAAACATTGAGGAAGTGGACAAATTCTTGGAAACACGCAACCTCTGTAGGCTCAATCAGGAAGAAATAGAACTCTTGAAAAGACCAATGTCAACTAACAAAATTGAAGCAGCAATTAAAAGTCTCCCAACAAAAAAAGTCCCAGATCATATGGTTTCACAGCCGAATTTTATCAGACCTACAAAGAAGAACTGTTTCCTATACTGCAGAAATTATTTCATAACATGTAATAGGGAAAGCCAACTTGTTCTATGAGCCAATATTACCTTGATACTAAAGCCAGGAAAGGACACAACAATGACAACAACAAAAAACTACAGACAAATATCCCTATGAATATAGATGCAAAAATTCTCAATAAAATCCTAGCAAACCAAATTTAACTGCACATAAAAAAAAAATAGTCCACCATGATCAAGTGGGCTTCATTCCAGAGATACAAGAATGGTTCAACATACTCAAATCTATAAATCTGATTCACCACATAAATAGAAGCAAAAACAAAGACCATATGATCCTCTCAATAGACGCAGGAAAAGCATTTCACAAAATTAAGCTCCCTTTTATGGTAAGAACTCTTAATAAAACAGGCATAGATGGAATATATCTCAATATTATAAAAGCCATATACGACAAACCCACAGCTAACATCATACTGAACGGGAAAAATTTGAAAGCATTCCCGCTTACAACTGGAACCAGACAAGGTTGCCCACTATCTCCACTTCTGTTCAACATAGTGCTGTAAGCCCTAACTTGAGCAATTAGGCAAGAGAAGAAAATCAAGGATATCCAAATGGGGAAAGAAGAAGTCAAAATCTTTGCTGATGATATGATCTTATATCTAGAAAGCCCCAACAATTCTGCCAAGAGACTCCTGGAATTGGTAGATAAATTCAACAAAGCCTCAGGTTACAAAATCAATGTGCACAAATCAATAGCATTCCTCAATGCCAACAACAGTAAAGCTGAGAATAAATCAAAGACTCAATACCTTTCACAATAGCAAAAAAAGAAAAGAAAATACCTATGAATATATTTAACAAAGGATGTGAAAGACCTCTACAAGGCAGAACTGTGAAACACTGAGGAAGGAAATTGTGGAGGTTATAAACAGATGGAAAAACATATCATACTCCTGGACCAGCAGAATCAACATTGTTAAAATGTTTTTACTAACCAAAGTGATCCACAGATTCAATGCAAACACCATTAAATTACCATCATCATTTTTTGCAGGTCTAGAGAAAAAGAATTCTACATACTCTTTGTATGGAACCAGAAATGACCCTGAATTGCCAAAGCAACCTTAAGTAAAAAGAAAATCAGGAGGCATCACTTTACCAGACTTTAAGCTATATTACAAGGTTATTGAACAAAATATAGCTCATGGGTCCTTCTATAGCGTGGGTTCCTACTATTAATATTTTAAGTAAGACAGACAGTTGGGAAAGTGGGAAGGGAGAAAAACAATGAAGTGAATTGAACAGCTTGGAAATTTAAAAAAGTGATAGAAGAGTTAGATGGCGAGTGTAGAGAAAAGGCTGGATAAAGGGGCTGGACCACAGCCAGCAGGGCGTTTGGGGCGTGACTTGCAGCTGGTGTCTGGCAGCCGTCAGGAATTTCCGTGGAGGGTAGGTAAGAAGAAACAGCTCGCATGGCCAGACACCCAGCTGGGTATCAGGAAGAATTTCCTGACTGTAAATGTCAAGAGCTCTGGCTTACGGGACCAAAAGGAGGATTCCGGGATGTGCTTATCTTAGGAATATTTTTTCAGCCTCAAGCAACAGGCTGTTTGGGTGGTTTTCTGCAGCCCCGGGCTGAACTGGATGACCTCCTCAGAGTCCCCGTCTCGCTGCCGAGAGGCAGGCTGCACACTGCCGCCTTCAGTGTCCTTGCCAGCAGCTGACTCCCAGCCCAGGGGCCGCAGAGTTTTCCCCGCAGAAAGGAACAACCAAGCCTTTCACTCCGTGTTGCTCACTTGGACCAGGCCTAAGGTACAGCTGCGGTTTTTCAGCTCTTCAGCACTTAGGCTCTTTCCTTCTGAGCCAAGGGCCTCCTGGGAACAATGTAGCAACTGTGTGTTGACAGTAACAGTCTGTGGGCCAGAGACACTCTGCCAAACTCTCCCTCCGCCCCACATGAGCTGGATTGCACAGCTCACCTGCAGCCATCCGGGCTCAGCTGCCCCGGCCGCCCCAGCACTGGGAGCCCCTCTTCTCCCACTCCTTCCCCAACCTTTTACCTAGTTCGCTTCCTGGCTCCTTTGCCACATTGGTGCCAATCCTCACGCAGGATGGTCTCGACCCACCACCCGTCCCACCCACAGGGTGAACAATAACACATTAGTGGCCAGGGCCCGGCATTAAATGGTGGGCACCGAAGGGTGAGGAACACGCTGCTTCGCTTGGCAGCTGTGTATTTGCGAAAGGTTTGCCCTGCAAAAAAGATGCCAGCCTTTTCCTACAACATTATTGCCTTTTATTTATTGTGCGGTTGTTGATTCACATGGGGAGTTGGAAATGCTAAACGAGCATAGAGTTTTTCACATGGTCTGTTTCTGCTGATTCAGAGGCCTGAGGGACATCGTTTAACTTCTGGCAAAAAGACAACTTCAGAAAGGTGTTTAAAACCATCCTTTTGTTCTTGGCCCTGAGTCACAGAGGAACATGTGCTTATGAAGGAAAGTGGAGTTTCACTGTTTAGTAACCATCACGAAAGGAGCAGAAACTAAGTTGCGTGTAAGTCATGTGCAGTGTACACGCTCAGTGTTCAATGACCCATCAGGACAATCTCTCTATGGATGCCTCTCCTTCTCAGAGCAGTATTTCTCTTAGAGCCTCAATCTAGTGGTATTATAGGTGGTCCTACATAGTATGCATGCGTAATAGGAACATGGGTGGGTAGTGAGAGAGCATAGGAAATTTGATAGAAAGAAGGAGAGTAAATGAGATTTTAAGGAACAAAATGGAGCTATTGTGTGTGTGTGTGTGTGTGTGTGATTGGTAGACTTGGCCATCCTGTTGCTCAGCATCTCTGAGGTTTGAGCTGCCCCCTTGAATTCAGCATAAAGTAGATACTTGGTGGTATACACATGTATCAGAGTTCCACCTTGGGAGTCTTTCCTTCTGATTCATGATTTTCTCTCTGAAAAACATCATAACACTGATGTTTTACACCTTGAGATCTGGAGTTCACTCTTGTTTTTAAGCTCTGAGATTAGTAAACTGAGCTGTTTGATTATTCCCGGAAGTCCTAAATCCGTCTTCAATTTTTATCTCAACTAACTCTTTTATATGGAATTTGATTCATTTCCTATTGATACCTTAAGGAAAATGGTGAAATTTGAAATTCAGCTTCTTTGAACCTGCAAAATCTTTCCAAAAACACTTTCCTCATTCTATTCTCATGACTATATCCTAAAAAACATCCTCACTCTGACCACGATATCCTCATATACCTTTTACTCTTAATCAAATCTAGTACCACCCGAAGAATTCTTTTTTGAATTTAATTTTTTTGTTTTTATTATTATTTTAAATCGACACCTAATAATTGTACATATTCATGGGGCACAATGTGATGTTTACAATGTGTAATGATCAAATCAGGATAATTAGCATATCCATCACCTCAAACATTTATCATTTCTTTGTGTTGGGAACACTCAAAGTCTGCTCTTCTATTTGAAAATATACAATAAATTGTTATTAATTGTAGTCACCCCCCAGTGCTACAGAGGACTAGAATAAATTCCTCCTAACTACCATGTTTTCTTGAAAATAAGACAGGGTCTTATATTTATTTGTCCTCAAGAAGACACCCTAGGGCTTATTTTCAGGGGATGTGTTATTTTTTTTTTAACTACGGTATAACAATCTACATTTATTCAAACATAGTTAAGTCGTCTTCTTCAGGAACATCATCACAACTCTCCAAACCCTGAATTCCATCCTGAATTTCTTGTGACTCTATTTCCTTTAGAACCACTGGCCCCAATCTCTCATATTGAGCAATAGTGCTCTCATGGGGCAGATGAGAAGGGCTGCTCGTCTTCTTTACTGCTCGGTGACGAAATGCATGGGTTGTGCAGTTATGCTGCATAGCCATGCCCATCACTAAGTCTGATTTTCGGGGTAGGGCTTATATTGCGCAAATGCTTAGAAATCCTGCTAGAGCTTATTTTAGGGGTAGGTCTTATTTTCGGGGAAACACGGTAGCTGTACTTTTGTGTCTGTTAACAAACCTTTGGCCATCCGCATGCCCCTAGATCCCAAAGAACTGTTATTTAAAAGGAAATAAAAGAGACACAGTAAGAAAGAAAACTCAACTTGCTTTGTTGGAAATCTCACACTTACCAACAACTTCCCTTGGAGGAATCCATCACAAAAGTTTTGCACCTGCTCTACTGAGACTTCTGCTATGGGCAGCGTATCCCACTCCTCATCCAGAGTCCGGTAAATTGCCAAAGCTGGCAGTTGAGACTTGCTTAGTTTGAAAAATGATATCACCTTGCCATTGTGCTGCAGACCACTGTCCACCAGAATAAAGAGAATCTGCAGTTGGAGAAGTTCCGAAAGAAAGAGATCTAGCTGAGGTTCTGGGGTTAAAGAGACACCTTGTAATGGTTACAGTTCACGCTGATTGAATTTATGGTCTGCGCCACACAATTGAAATCTTGACTGAGTTAAAATGAATTTCCTGTTATTTTGTGTCACTTTGGTATTTTACCCCTTTAGTCAGATTTATTTGATTTTTGGTACTTAGAAGAGACTTTAGCGATTACCTAAGGGAGGAAGTATAGCCTAATGGTTAAAAGCAGAGAACAGCTTTTACATTCTGTCTCTGGTGCTTTCTGGCTGTGTAACTTTGGGCACATTATCCACCCTCTCTGAGACTCAGTTTTCTCATTGGCAAAAATGGGCTTTTGTTGGGTGAGATTAAATGAAATGATGCCCTTAATATTTGTAGGATAGTTTTTTATCATATGATAAGTGCTTGACAAGTGTTAACTATTTTATATTATTAAGTCAAACCTTTTACCCAAAGTGCAAATCTTCTTTTTAATATATTCTAATCATAGAGTTATTGACATTTAGTAACACTGAATAATTCCAGCATCAGAGAACCAACTATATCAGAATAGCAGCTTATTTTATTACCAGACAATTCTCATCATTAGTTCTCATCTCTAGTTCTACATAGTAGACTTGGAGTAGTTGAGTTTTACTATCTCAGTGATATCAAGCAGAACTTCACAAAAGAGGAAAGAGGAAGAAATAGATATGCATTGGACATTTAGTAGGCGCCAGGTACTTGATAGGTGTTTTGTATGAGAAATAAGCCTTGAAGCCTAGAACTCTGAAAGATTATGGCAAGGAGTAAACGAATTGTGATTAATGGGTGATTTTATTTTTAGTATCTTTATGTCTGTTTATTCTCCACAAATCCATGCAAAAAAAACAAAAACAAAACCAAAACACAAACTTAATCACAATGGGAAGATGTGATAATACAGGCCTTTAACTTACAAAATACGACATTCTTAATTTCAAATAATACAATGTATTATGTCCCAGTTCTTGCTTTGTTATGTCTTAACCATACTTGTTTTCCTTATTTATCTCTATGTCCTGCCCACATTTTTCTTTTCCTAATGTCCTGATGGTGCATATTCAAAAGGGCATTCCTGTTTCCAACTTACCTTTCCCCGGAAGAGCTGAGCTGCCTGCTGGTATCTGCGCATGCTCTCTTCATACTCTGGGGAGGCCTTGCTCATCAGCAGGAGGAGATGAATCTGGATCACGCTGTTAAACAGGCCAATCACAGTCTGACAAATTGAAATGTGTTAGAATAGAATGGGGGGCGAGAGAGAGAGAGAGAGAGAGAGAGAGAGAGAGAGAGAGAGAGAGAGTGAGAAAGAAACACATTAGTGACTACCCAGAGAATAGACAGACCAAAACATAAATAAGAACTGTCCGGCCGGGTGCGGTGGCTCACGCCTATAATCCTAGCACTCTGGGAGGCCTCACTCTAGCCTGGGCAACAAAGCGAGACTCTGTCTCAAAAAAAAAAAACAAAAAAAAAAGAACTGTCCACCAGTAACACAAATGGAACCAGCCTCCAAAATGGCTCTCAGTAAGTGCCACCATCTTGATTTTATGCAACTGTATGGGTCCTTCCTTTGGTCACTGAATAGGGCTGCACTGAGTAACCAAGACGATAGTGCAGAAATGATGGAGTGTGACGTCCAAGGTTAAGTAATAAGAGACATTGTGAGGGGTGTTTCTATTGAAGGCAGCGTGAGGTGACAGAAAAACCACAGGATTCAGTCACACAGCCCAGTCATGAAAAAGCAGGGGTAAGTGCATAGGCCGTCTCTGAAGCTCAAATTACTAGCCATATGGCCTTGAGGAAGTGATTTAACCTTTCTGAACTCCCATTTCTTCTGCTGTGAAATGGAAATAAACCATATGAGCGAATCAATCATGAGTTATTTTTTTCTGCCTTAAATTATGCCTTTTCTATCTATTCATTATGTGACCTTGAATAATGTCACTGGATCTTGACTATTCCCCTCTATAAAATGGACATAAAACTTTCCTCTCTTCTTCCTAAAAAAAAAAAAGAAAAGAAAAGAAAACAACAACAACAAAACAGTATGAGGATTAAATGTGAGAACATGTGTGTGAAAAGGCTTTGTAAATTAAAAAAAATCATAACATGCATATAAAGTACTGTTACTTGCAGTACTGCACATATAAGATAATTCTACAAACTGTAGAGTGTTAGAAGGCCAGTGGATGATCAAGGCAGGTGGACCACCACCCTTGTTTGGATCACATACAGTCTTCAACACCAGAGGGTGAAACAGAGAAAGCTGAGGCACGGTGAGGGTGGGGTGTCAGCCTATGCTAATCAAAGCCTGGTTTCCAGGTGGTACCAGGCAGACAACTGTTCGTTATTGGTCCACAAAGATGCATAGGCATTTAGAAACTTTTATAGAAATTTTTTCATTGCCATGACATCCAAATATGTGATCAGCGGGCTTCCTTTAAAATTTTTTCATTTGTCTAGTAATTTCTTTTTGTTGTATTTTACAAAAGTATTGATCACCAATGCTTTGGGGATAAAATGGACCTTAAATATTGACTGCCATCTAGTTTGAGAAGCATGATCTACAGAGTTGCCTGGGATCGGAGTTGCCTTGGCTGGGCACTCTCAGGCAGCACGGTTCAGAAGTTTTTCAATCAGTCACCATAACTTTGCATTCTGATTCTCTATCTTACTAGTAGTGTGATAGGTCATTTAACTTGTCTGACTCTGTTTCTTTGTTTAATAGGGATAAGTCCATCAATCTTAAAGGGTTGCAGTGAGGATAGTCATATAGACAACATAGCAGGTGTTCAATTAATGGCAGTTGCTATCATTATCAGTCAAAGTATCAGAACTCTGGGAGGCAGAGATCTCTGCTGTGAAGACAAGTACCCTCCCTGACTCAAGGACTTAAGGGGCTGGCGACAGGGACTATTGTTTACCACAGGGTTGTACTCTGTCACCAAGTAGAGGCTGTTGATCTCAATGAAACGGCTTAATTTGGTCTCATCAATGCTTTCAACGTCTTCACCCTCTAAATCCAGTTGTTCGTTATCCACCTGGGTAACACAGAAAAGGATAAACTTATCACTGTTTTGTCTCTTCTCAATCATTGATCAATGTTTTTAGACCATCATGTGACAAGTACTGAGTAAAGCTCGGAAGTCAGACAGGTAAAGTGTCCCCTGCCCCTGAGGGACACCCTGTCCTGTAGGATACAGAGAAGTGAAGATAAACATCCCACATAGTGTGGCAGGTGTCACCTAAGGAAGAGCAGAACAGCTTAGAGAAAGGGGCTCCTCCTGCAACGTGGCCAAGACTTGATTAGATAAATAGGATGAGGAGGGAGCTCTAAATGGGCAACAGTATTTGCAAAAGGCAGAAGATGTGAGAGATCCTGTTCTGGAAGCTGCTGCTAGTTCACTGTGACTATAGCAGATGTGACATGGAGAAGAGACAAGGCCAGAAGGGTAAGCAAGAGCAGACTTCCACGGGGCCTTGAATTGAAGGCAAGTGGACGAAACTCTAACCCGAAGGCAAGGGGAGCCTCGCACAAGGTCAGATTTGTGTTTTATTGATGTGCCCTTTAATGTGAAATAAAACACACGTATGGAGAAAAGTATAAAACATAAAATGTAAAATTCAGTATTATCGCAGAGCGAACTGTAGACTACCACAAAGGTAAAGAAATAAAATATTGCTAGAACACTAAAGTCCTGTGCTCCCTTCTAATCAATAATCCATCCTATTTTTGCTGACTTTTATGGTGACCATTTTCATCTCTTCCTTTATAGCTTTACTGTTTAAAGATGCTTCTCTCAATGCTATAGTTTAGTTTTATCTGTTTTTTTTTAACGTTACATAAATGTAAACAAAATATTTTTTGTCTGTATCTCATTTATTTGGCTTCACATTTTGTTTATGAGTCATCGATATTACTGCATGTAGCTGTAATGTGTTCATTTTCCTTGCTGTATAATATTCCACTGTCTGAATAAACACAACTTATTGATTCATTTTATTTTATTCATTTACTTATTTATTCATTTATTGATGAACATTTTGGCTGTTTCTAGCTCCTAGTTATTAAAATAATGCAATGAACACCGTTATTCATGTCTCTCGGTACATATAGGCCTCTGTATCTATTGAGTATATAGCTCAGATTGGGATTTTCGATTACAGGATATGCATATATTTAACTAGGAGAAAATATCGAGCTATTTCCCAAAATGGATAATAATTTAAACTTGTACCAGTACTGTTTGAAAGATCCCAATTGCTTCACATCATCGCCAACACTTGCTATTGTCAGTTTTTGTAATTTTATTAATTTTGGTGGTTATGTGGTCATGTCTCATTGTGGTTTTAATTCCATTTCCCTTATTAACCACAGGTATATCTTTATGAAGTGCCTATTCAAGTCACCAGCCTATTTTTCTGTTGAAGTTGTCTATCTTTTTTTTCCCCGATTTGAAGGTGTGATTACATGTTTTGGACACGAACCTTTTGCTGGTTCTATTGCCTATCTTTCCTTACTGGGGGCTTCCCCTTTAGTGGTTCCTGCTCATGAACAGAAGGTCATTTCAGTGTAGTCAAGGTCACCATCTTTTCTTTTTATAGCTGCTGTGTGCTTTTTGTTTTGTTTTGTTTAAAAAAATCTATGACTACCCCAAGGTCATAATGGTATTCTCCTGTATTATCTCCTAGAAACATTATTTTGTCTTTCACGGTCAATCTAAAATCCACCTGGAACTCATTTTTCTTACTTCTTAAAATGGATGCTTAGATCCTTGGTTTTTTTTTTTTCTTTCTTTTTTTTTTTTTTGAGACAGAGTCTTGCTTTGTTGCCCAGGCTAGAGTGAGTGCCATGGTGTCAGCCTAGCTCACAGCAACCTCAAACTCCTGGGCTCAAACAATCCTGCTGCCTCAGCCTCTCGAGTAGCTGGGACTACAGGCATGCGCCACCATGCCCGGCTCATTTTTTCTCTATATATTAGTCAGCCAATTAATTTCTTGCTATTTATAGTAGAGATGGGGGTCTTGCTCTTGCTCAGGCTGGTTTTGAACTCCTGACCTTGAGCAATCCACCCACCTCGGCCTCCCAGAGTGTTAAGATTACAGGCGTGAGCCACCATGCCCGACCTAGATCCTTGGTTTTTAATATTACTCTTCTCTAAAATATACATTAAAGGCTCCCTCTGCTTGACTGCTCGAACTGGGGCATGGGTCTTCTGCTCTCAGTGCTTCTGGTTCTCAGGCCTTCAGACCTAGACTGGAATCCACACCATTGGCCCTTCGGCTCCCAGGCCTTGAACTACAGCACTTGCTCTCCTGGGACCCCAGCTTGCAGACAGTAGATTGTGGGACTTCTCAGCCTCCGTGACCGTGTGAGCCAATACATCATAATAAACCTCTCTCTATATTAATACATGAATATAATATTTGCTGTATTATATATATAATCTTTATTGCATAACCTATCATATTTAATCTTTATTGCATATCCTATTGTATCTAATGTTTACATTATAATGTATTATATATAATTTTTGTTATATGATACATATGTAATATCTATTTATCTATCTACCTATCTTCTATTTGTTCTGTTCCTCTGGAAAACCCAAATACATTCTACCTTTTGCCTATTGCGAATAATGTTGCTCTGCTGTTGTTTTTACTACTATTATTCTTATCGACAAATTGATAGATCAAAACTCTTAATGTTTGGGTTTTTCCCCTGTTTTATTTTATTTTACTTTCGATCTACTGTTTAGATTTATCAAAGTCTAACATTATGCCTTGTTTCAATTTTTTTAGTTTTATTTTTAATTTGTGTCAGTTTTTAATTTTGCTAGTTGTACATATTTATGGGGTACAGTGTGCTGTTTCCATGTATGCATATACTCCATAATGATCAAATCAGGATATTTAGTCTATTCATTGCCTCAGGCATTTATCATTTCTTTGTAGTAAGAGCATTTAAAATCCTCTCTTCTAGGTATTTTGAAATATACAATATAGTATTGTTAACTATAGTCACCCTACTGTGCACTAGAACACCAAAACTCATTCCTCCTATCTAACTGTAACTTTATATCTACTGACCATCTTCTCTTTTCTCTTAGTCCCCCTCCCTAGCATCTGGTAACCACTACTGTACTTGAGATCATGCAATATTTGTCTTTCCGTGCCTGGTTTTTGCACTTAACACAATGTCCTCCAAGTCTATCCATGTTGCCACAAATAACAGAATTTCATTCTTTTTTATGGCTGAATAGTATATTATGAATATTCAATTATGTAGATGGACCACATTTTCTTTATCATCCACTGATAAACACTTAAGCTGACCCCATATCTTAGCTATTGTGAATAGTTCTATAACGAACATGGGAGTGGAGATATCTCTTCCACATACTACTGATTTTATTTCATTTGGATGTATACTCAGTAACAGGATTGCTGAATCATTGGGTAGTTTTTACAAAGATTTTTTAAGAACCTCCATACTATTTTACATAATGGCTGTACTAATTTATATTTCCACCAGCAGTGCATGAGCCATTTCTCCACATCCACATCAGCATTTGTTATTTTCTGTCTTTTTGATAATAGCCATTCTAACTGGGGTGAGGTGACATCTTACTGAGGTTTTTCATTAGTTTTCTACTAAAAAATAGAAATACAAAAAAATTTAATCGAAAACGAATGGAGCTAGCACGCCCTGATTCCATCCCATTCCCTTCTCCTCAGAGGTAGCCCCTAGCATGAATTAAGGGCCGTTCTGTGTTTTTATGGATCCAAAATACTGTATACTATTATCTGACTAGTTTTAAATTTTTATGTAAGTGGCCAAACATACATTAAAATCGATGCATGTCTCCCTTAGAAGGCTGTAAATGTATCACAGATTTGATACATAGTATTTCTATTAACATTCAGTTCAACATGTTTTCTAATTTCTATTCTTATTTCTTCTCCAACCTATTGGCTATTTAGAAGTGCATTTCTTAATTTTCAAATGGAACATTTTAAGATTATATTCTTATTGATTTCTAGCTTAATTTCTATGTTTTATTTATATGATTTGTGTCCTTAAAATTCTGTGCATTCTACAGTTTTTGAATACAGTATTCTGCATATGTCCATAGGGTCACTTGGTTAATTTTATAGTTCACATTTTCTATGTTCTTACTGGTTTTTGTTTTTTTACTAGTTGATTTTTATTTAAAAATGAGCATTAACACTTACTTGGGAGGCTGAGGCAGGAGGATTGATTGAGGCCAGGAGTTTGAGACCAGTCTGGGCAACATAGCAAGACCCTGTCTCAAAAGAAAGGAAAGGAAGGAAGGAAGGAAGAAAGGAACGAAGGTTGGTGAAAGTCTTCCACTTGGATGTGGCTTTAACCATTTTTATTTTTTGAAATTCTGTTAGTTTTTGCTAATGTATTCTTAGGACATGTATTAGATAAATGCAAATTTAGAATTGTTAAATCATTGTGGCAAATTGAAACTTATCATTCTGAAGTGTTAGTCTTTATCTCTAAGGGTGCTTGTCGCCTAAAAGTCTACTTTGTTTAATATTAATAAACTCATAGCAGCTTTCTGTTGGAAGTGTAAGCATGGTGTATCTCCATCCTGTATTTTACTATGTCCCTATGTGTCCTTGTGTTTTAAAATGATATGTCTCTTGTAAAAAGCACATAGTTGTGTTTTTAAATCCAGACTGCTGATCTTTGTCTCTTAGTTGGATTATTTTTCATGTAATGAAATTACTAATATATTTAATTCTGCATTTTCCATTGGTTCTGCCTGCTCTAAATTCCATTTTCCTTCATTTCTGGTCCTACTTTTGGATTGGTTGGGCTCTTTTTATTATTTCTTCTTTCATTTTATTGGCTTAGAAGTTACACAGTCTTTAATTATTCCCTTTAGGATTACCAGAATACATTATACAACATAAATTTTTACTTATCAGAATCTCACATTAATTGGCAATTTTATCTTCTTCTTGGACAATGCAGACATTAGAATATTCTAATACAGTTTGTCACCTTCTAATTCTATTCTCTGGCCTTACAGTCAAGACTTATAGGATTATTGCTGTATTTTTAATTCTAGATCTCACAAGACATTATTATTGTTATGTAGTCAGTATGCACTTATATTTATGCACATATTTAGATTTTACTTAATACTATCCTGCATTTTTGAGCTTCTATCTGGGTTTTCTTCCCCTTCTGCCTAGAGCACACCTTTTAGTATAATATTTCCTTTAGTATGAGTTAGATCTGTTGGTGACAGATTCTCTCAATTTAGTTGTTTAATATATATTTATTTCACCTTTATTTTTGAAGGCTGTATTTGCTGGGGGTAGAATTCCAAGGTGGCAGTTATTTTCTTTTAATATTTCAAGGTATAATGCTTTGTGTTCTGCATTCCAATGTTTGTATTGAGTAGTCAGCTGTGAATCTCACTGTTGTCCCTTTGCAATGACTTTGAGGACAATCTGTCTCTTTTCTCCGACTTCTTTTAAAATTTTTTTCCTTTTTTGAGTTTTAGATATTATGCTGTGGCATATCTAAGGGTGGATTATACACATTATACATGTATATATAATTGTATATATGTAGGTGTGTGTGTGTGCGTATAGATGATCATCTTAATCCAATTTCAGGGAATTGGATGATTTGCATTTCGCACAGCCTTCGAGAGGGCTTCATCCCTGTTTTTAGGTACAGCTCTCTAGGATCTGAAGTGGGTGCAAAAAGTGTGATACTAGATTCACCTCCTACTTCCCCTTGTAAGGCTTAGACCTCAACATTTAGTTTTCTGGCTCTTCGAGAATCTCAAAATGCTGATTAACTTCTCAGCCTCTTGGCAGCTTCTTCTAAACTGCCAAAAGCCTCCCAGGTGAAAAGCAGTCCCCAGTGTGGGGTTCATATTTTTAAGTTTTTATCTTCTTCTAGATCTTGATCTAGATATTTTTTCCTCTCTTGCTAGCTCTGTTATGCCTTCAGGCATTCACACAAAGACACACATACACACACACAAACGCGTGTGTGTTTTAGGCCTGCTTGTAAAAACTAGTCTTTGGTAGAAGGGATTGTCTAGCTACCTGATCCATTATTTCAGATTTGTATTTTAGAACAATCTTTTCACCATACTCAGATATATGAAAAGATGGGAGGACTTCATTCTTCTAGTCCAGGCGTCCTCAAACTATGGCCTGCGGGTCACATGCAGGTGTTTTTGCCCATTTGTTTTTTTACTTCAAAATAAAATATGTGCAGTGTGCATAGGAATTTGTTCATAGTTTTTTTAAAACTATATTCTGGCCCTCCAATGGTCTGAGGGACAGTGAACTGGCCCCCTGTTTAAAAAGTTTGAGGACGCCTGTTCTAGTCATTGTTCTCAGTTTCCCGTTCCCCTCCCCCAATCTACTTATTCCCATAAAGACACAAGATAATGCTTCCATCATCCATGGTAGCTATGCCTACAGATAAAATTATCTGTGCCAGTTCCTGAACAATTTTGCTCATGTCCTAAAATAGTCGGGGTCACTTTTGGGATCATTGGGCCACTAGGACATCTCTTTATTAACCTCTTCCCCTACATCTGCTGTCTAATATTGGTCCTACCCAATCAGGTCTTGGCTTGGATCAGAACCCCTCTTTTATCCCCAAGATGCTTCCTCCCAGGCTACCCAGCAAAATCAGAGGTAGATCTCATTTTAGTTTCTGTAGGAGGGGATTCAGGCAAAGGGAAATTAAAATCGCTAAACAGTAAGAATCCAAGATTGCTCATTATTGTCATCCCCATGGTGATGCTTATTAACTAGTGTTCACTTCTTTTACTCAAGAGGGTCTCCCATTGGGTTAATTAAAAGCAATATGAACCTCTGAGAAGCTCACTGCACCCCTTATGGTTACTTTTATTAGTTCTGAATGTATCTAGTCATTCTTTTATAATCCATTTGTTTAGTAAATTATTTGTTGAGTGCCTGCTATATGCATCGAGGCACAGAAGTGCTGCTATTCCTCAGATGGCAATTTAAGCACTCTTTATTTTAGGACTGCTTTACACCATTTAAATAAATGCTGAGGTACAGAAAAATGTTTATATTTCTAAAAAGGAATTTTGAGAAAAAAATCATCAAAACCACAGGATAAAAAATGCAAACTCCTTTTGTATATTTAATTTTCTTACAATTCACAAAGGTTTGAGTAGAAAGCTTGGGAAAGAATATAAAAGCAGGAGAAAAGGTCTTAAGTAGAGTCCTTGCCCACCCTCGTACCTGTCCCTCCTGTCTCCTGGTGCAAATCAATAAGCGTAGAGAAATAAAATGAGCACTCAACAAAATTGACTTTCGCTGTTCATCTGATTCCTTACTGCTGCTCAAGGCCTGGCTTGCCAGCTGGCAGGTCTCTGTCATACTTAAGGCTTTGCTGCTGCAACCACCAAAATCATCGCTATTATAATCACAATCGGAGCCCTTTTAGCATTTGATATGTCTGACTGCTTCCTGACTATTTTTCTAGGAACGCATAGGCCTGGTGGGTGCCTTCATCTCTGACATGGCTGTGCTGCAGGCCAGGGTCCCCTCCCTCTCTGCGATCTTTTCCAGGCAGTCCCTCTCATTCCCAGAACAGGGGGAACAGGAAACGCCACTTACTCCAGGTGTTTCTGGACTTAAGGAACGCAGCCTATTGGAGGCAGAGGATGTTAAGTGGCGATAACATTCTCTAACAAGCAAAAGAGTTTTAATAAAAACCACCCTTCTGCAGTCTCTCCAATTGGTTCCTCTTTTAACAAAAACATGCCCGATTATTTTATTATTTCTTAAACAAATAAACTCTGGAACATTCATGTGTAGGGTTCCTGGAAGCAACATTTGAACAGAAAATCTCCCTTCTATAAAGAGAAGTATTTGTATAATGCACTGGAAAGAAAACTCGACCTTGGAACCAAGAGTTGGGAAAACTTTATAAAATATCTTTTTCCAGTGTTTGGAAAGAATTTTACTCAAGATATCATATTATTTTTCTCCCCAAGAAAAGAAGCACCAGAAGAAAAACAGTGAACTAGAAGGGTTGCCGCCTCAAAATATAATTTTGAGGTTCCCCAAGAGTATGTGAAGTAGATTATTTTGTTTTAGGCACTATATCACATGAAGAGATTTAATTACTTGTTTTCTCTTTATTAGTATTTTGGCAATAATATTCCTTTGAATTCCTATGGATTTCTCTAACAACCCAGCTTTCCATAAAATGTATTCAAAATGGTTTTAGTGTACACCACAGTTACAGTATTAAATGTCTTGGATGGCACTGGGAAATGATTTGTTAAACAAAAGCCCTCATGTCCCTGGGTTTGTTTTTGTAAGCTGCCTAGCTTATCGTATATTTGGTAAATATATACTTTAGAAGAAAAAAATGTTTAATAATTTGACATATCTTGCTTCTTACACTTCTTATCAGTTTATTCTTATGCACTAACTCCTCCTGATTCTCTTTGTCTGCCAAGGTGCACTTCTTGTAATAGGCACTTGGTAAATGTACAAGGAGCAAAGAATGACTCCACTGTGTTTCTGTTGCTATCCTATTGGGTCAAGGTTAGGTTACTTATATTTCTTAAAATAAAGTGACTGAGAAAAAGCCAAAGCAGGAGAAACATTCAAATAATATCTCAGATTCCATTTCAGGACAGGCACATGCTGTATTTAACAATAAAAGTCCTATTGGAGAATGTGGAGGGTCTCTCTGCTTTTACACTCGCAAGAGATAGGCCGTGTCCTCAAACAGCCAGCTTGTCATATGAAACTTATTACTGTTCCATGAATTATATCTAAATTCTTCCTGATCACATGTATATAGTGGTTTACACTATTTTTGGAGAACTATGTGTTGCGTAAATACAGCATTTGCTCACCTTTTATTGTTCTAACATTGCAAGCATCCACTAATATCAACTCATTATTACTTTTTCACTTAGTCGTTATCTCAGCTTCTCTCTAAATATGTTCTTAATGCTGTAAGTCTAAATTCTGAAATTTCTTTACCAAAATATATAGTGCCTAGATTAAATCTTGAGAAGTAATCCTGGGGCTTGATTAAGTGGTGCAAGGGGATAGAGAAACGGTTTAGGAGAAAGTGGTTAGAATGAAGGACATTAGGGTAGATGGAATCTAGTGTAAAAACAAAGATTTCTTTCAAAGTTAAGTGCTTTGGAGAGCTGCAAGACTATTGTAGAAATGGTACGATTTAGGATCAACAATACTGGGTAGGAATCAGACATCTGTCACTTCATAATTGTGAAACTTTGGACATCTGAATTGATCATATAACTTTAATTTCCTTATTGAATATGTAGGGATAATAATAATTATTATTTCATCAGATTGTTTCCAGAATTAAATGATAGAACATTGTAAAAGTGCCTATACTAAAGTAGGCACTAAAAGCAAACAAGCAAACAAACAAACAGAACAAGCTATAAATCTAAGAAGAAAGAAGGTACAAGAAAATTTGCAATAGGTTCTTGTTTCCTAATGTAAAATAGAATAGTCTTAGTTGAGGTTCCCTTTCTTCCAAACTCCTGAATAAAATCTTATTAAAATATGTACTAAACTTTTGAAAGTATAAACTGAGAAAAAAATGTTTATCTGAAATGTGGCATGACATAAATCGAGTCTCTTCCAGACTTGCCAATGAAGTAGGGCAGGAACCAGTGTGTTTGTTTTTTGGTATGGCACATAAATAATCCTGTCCACAGAGGTCCCAAAAGTTCACTTAGAGTAGGTCTGTTACTAGTGATGAACAAAAAACAGATGCTAAAGAAAAGGGAAAAGCCCTAAGAAGTCGTCAACAGGCTTTATAAAGAATAGCTTGTAAGCAAAGCTAATGTTCCCATTAGAGGTTGTTATGCCTGTAGAGATGCTGGAAGCAACAGCTCTTATTTTTCTTCCCCATGTGTATATCTTGATATTAGGGTTTCTACCAGTGGTTTAACTGCAACGTGAAAGGCCTTTGCTTAACTTTCCACACCTTTCTTACCAAAGCTTTTTACGGAAGAGCTTGATTTAACCCTATTTCACAACAGGGGAAATGCAAATCAGCAGCTATTGTGCAGAAGGGATTGCTAAAGGATTCTCATGCACCCTCAGATGCACTTTTTTTTTTTTTTGAGACAGAATCTCATTTTGTTGCCCAGGCTAGAGTGAGTGCCGTGGCGTCAGCCTAGCTCACAGCAACCTCAAACTCCTGGGCTCAAGTGATCCTCCTGCCTCAGCCTCCTGAGTAGCTGGGACTACAGGCATGTGCCACCATGCCCGGCTAATTTTTTCTCTCTATATATTAGTTGGCCAATTAATTTCTTTCTATTTATAGTAGAGATGGGGTCTTGCTGTTGCTCAGGCTGGTTTTGAACTCCTGACTTAAGCCTCCCAGAGTGCTAGGATTACAGGCGTGAGCCACCGCGCCTGGCCCACACTTTTGAAGGTGAGCTCAGTGGGCAGTTGCCCGAATACTTTCAGACTAACTTCAAGGTGCTGAGACATACTCTAAACCTTTGGAATATAAAGATGAATAAGTCATGGATCTTGACCTTGACTTGCTCATGGTCTAATAGGGTCGTGGGACAGACATATAAATATATGATATAAACTGCAAAGCTGTGAATAAAAATAGAGATATGAAAGTACAGATAGAGGAATACTTAGGCCAATTTGGGGATTCCAGGGAGGCTTTCTGGAGGATGAGATTCTTGAACTGATTCACCGGAGTGTGAGGCAGAGTTAGCTGGGTGAGGCTAGGAGGAAGGGAAGTTTTGGGAGGGGGGTGGCATTCTAGGAGAGGAAACAGCCCAGGTGAAATCATGGAACTAGGTGATCATAATGTGTATAGCTTGCTAATGAGAAGGCCCAGGGTTGAAATCTGCTGAAAAAAGAACTAGAGAAGCAGGTAGTGTCCAGGTTGTAAAACCCTACTTGTAACATTAAATATCTCCTTTTTGATCTTGTAAGGAATGAGAAATATTGAAGAGCTTTACAGAGAGGAGTGTCATGGTGAAATTTCCATATTACACACATCATTGTGATACCTGTCTAGAAACTGGATATGAAGTTGTAGACGGAGATCAGTTAAGAAGCTATTGAAATTGCTTATGCCGATGATGCCAAGAGCTGACATGAGGATTGGAGGAGAAAGAGTGGAAGCAAATATAGATTCAAGATAGGAGGTACATGGCAAAAATTAAATACTGAACAAACATAGCCATTTAATAAAATGGTGTTTTAGATGTTTAGATGGAGGGAAATGATTTAGCAGGTGCAGACAAAAAATTCATTTTTGAATATCTTAAGAGTATAGTGCTTATGAGGATATAAAAATTGTTGTATCCAGCAAGTATTTGAATCACAAGAGAAGTCCAGGCTAGAGATAAAGTATTCCAAATGATCAGCAAATACATAATAATCAAATAGGTGAAAGAATTATATTGCTTAAGGAGAAAACACGCATTCATTCATTGATTCATTCATATATTCATTCTCAACACATACTTAATTAGCACCTGCTATGTGGCAGGCACTGTTCTAGGCTCTGTGAATACAGTGGTGAACAGATAGTCTCTGCCTTCACAGAGCATGGATTCTAGAACCTAGATTAGGAGGAGTATTGGCTTGGGCAATAGCATAGATACAGGAAGAGAAGGTCTCAAGGACACTAGGAAAGCAAGAGGTGGATCAGGAGAAGTAGGCTCCTAGAATTCAAGGAAAAACAGAATATTAAAGAGAAAGGAGTGGTTAACAATGTCAAATATGGCAGAAATGTTGAGTACAATAAGACCTAAAACGTGTTCATTGGGTTTGGCAGTATAGCAGCCATGCTGACCTGAATAAACGTAGTTATAATAGAGTCATGGGACATAAACTAGGTAACAGTGTCCAACTTAAAGAAAGCCAGAGACCATATAAAATACACTTTAAAGAAGTCTGAATGGTAAAGAGAAAGAAAGGATGGAAATGGAGGAGGCAGGACATTCAGTCTAGAAATCTTGAAAACTTTATCTTTTGCCCCAATTTCTAATTTCCACCGGATTCTTGACATCTTTACCTTGACATTCCACTATCAAGTACAACTCAACAACCAACAAAATCATCAGAAATTCCTATTTCCACACATTCCCTCACTATTCCTATATAGCCTTGCTTTAAATGTGGCCTCCTTTCCATAATTTTGTTATTTAATTGTTGTAGTATCTGCCTCTTCTTTAATTTCTGTTGCTACCTATCTGCTATAGACTCTTAAGGTATCTCACATGAGCTATTTTATCAGTCCAGCAAAAGTTCTCTCTTCTTTTGTCTTTTTATCTAACAATCCTTCATACCTCCTGTTGCAAAATAATCTTTCTAAAACACATTCCTGTTCATGTCACTCCCCTGATTTATAAGCTTTAATGGCTTTTTAGTGACAACCAAATTAGATGCAAACCTATTAAGCTGATATTCTAATTTCTCCACAATATGATTTCAATCAAGTTTTCCTGTCTTATATTTATTTCCCCCCAACACGTACCCTGGGATCCAGTCAGATTGGCCTGTGCATTGCTTCCCAAGTTCAATTTCTCCCCCTTGGCCCTGAATTCTCCTTTACATTGTCCAAATTTTATCTGTCCTTTAAATCTCAGTTCTGTTGACTTCTTCATATTTTTTTTTCAGACTTCCCACACTTCTTTTAGCCTTGAACCCTTATAACATTTTAACCACAGAAATGCTCTTTGTATTATGGATACCTGTATACTATGTTTACAATTTCTGCTATACTTTAAGGTCAATGAGAATGGAGAATATATTTAACATGTTTTCTTTATTTTCAGTACCTTGGGCACAAGGAGATGTTTAAAAAAAAATGTTTGGTAAACATTAACTAAACTCCCAAAGATTTAAGATAAATTTTCAAGCTCAAAATTGTGCAATGATGACACGGTGTAACTATTTCATGGATGACAGAATTGAAGCTAAAAAATGTTAAGTGACTTGCCCGAAGTCACGTGGCTGGTGAGGGAAACAGCAGTGCCACAAATGCCCTTTCCTGACTCTCAGTCCAGTTCTCTTTCCATTTCATTACAGCACCTATTTGGGAAGCTTGAGTTGAGTCATCATCCTTGTCAACAATGTCCCTGAGTCTGGCACCGTTGTTAGTGTCAAAGACAGCGAGTCCTTTCCAGGCTCACAAGTTTATGAGTCCACAGCCTAAGGGAAACGCAGGAGAAGGCTAGAGCTGCCCAACTTACAAGACGGAAGAGGGAGATGCTGTTCCCAGTGACATTGTAGTGGGTCAGAACCCCAGAGTCGGTGCTGATTCCAAATGACACGTCTGGATATTTCTGCGCCATGCTACGGAATACGGACACTGCTGGTATCTCTAAATCCTAAAAACAAGAAGGAAAAAACACCACAGAGGTTGTTTTGGAGGAAGGAAACATAGACTAGGGAAGAGAAATAGGGTTACTCATATCAGAAATTATAGTCTCGATTTAGTGCCTCGTGAAAGATCATTTACCTCTAAGAATGCAGGCTACATTTGCAGTGGCATTCTTGAATTTTCCAGGCTGTGTGAATTCATAGGTAATTACCACAATTGTGGCTAAGCCTGGGACTTGCATCTGGCCTTATCATAGAGCGTGAAGTGTCCTAGTAGCTGAGAAAGGCCTGAAAATCATAGATGCTTATGGAATTGGGCTGCGCTGTCATTGATACAGCCGAAGAGGCAACTGTTTGGGGAACGAAAAAAATGCAAAACTTAAGAAATAGGTGCTGTCAAAAGGGCCAAAAAGAAAAAAAGAAGAATAAAAGAAATTAGAATAGAAGCTTAGAAGTTTTATTAACAAAGGTTTAGTGCAAGATGTGGAAGAACAGTTCATTTCTTGTCACAGTAGATAAACCTGAGGTTTGCACAGGTTCACGCATCCAACTCTGCAGCCCAGACCTGCAGGAGGGAACAGGGAGGCCACTTCTGAGTGATGATTCCAGTCCTTCCGTAGAGACTGGCAGCATTTTCCCTGCTGCCACAGGACCTTTGTACACTGCAGTTCTAGTCAACAAACAGGAATGGTATACATATACCACATTTTATTAATCTGCTCATGTATTGATGGGCACTTGGGCACTTGTATACCACAGAATACTACTCAGCCATAAGAAAAAAAATGGTGAACTAATACCTCTTGCATTAACCTGGATGGAACTGGAGACAGTTCTTCTAAGTAAAGTATCACAAGAAAGGGAAAAAATGCCACATGTACTCACCATTAAATTGGAACTAATCAATCAACACTTATGTGCATATATGGAAATAACATTCATTAGAAATCTAGCAGGAGGGCCAGGTGCAGTGGCTCACGCCTGTAATCCTAGCACTCCGTGAGGCCAAGGTGGGCCGATCGCTCGAGGTCAGGAGTTCGAAACCAGCCTGAGCAAAAGCGAGACCCGTCTCTACTATGAATAGAAAGAAATTAATTGGCCAACTAATATATATAGAAAAAATTAGCCGGGCATGGTGGCACATGCCTGTAGCCCCAGCTACTCGGGAGGCTGAGGCAGCAGGATTGCTTGAGCCCAGGAGTTTGAGGTTGCTGTGAGCTAGGCTGATGCCACGGCACTCACTGTAGCCTGGGCAACAAAGCGAGACTCTGTCTGAAAAAAAAAATAAATAAAACAATAATAAAAAAAAAAAAGAAATCTAGCAGGAGGGAGGAGAGAATAGGTAAATTCATACCTAACAGGTACAACGCACACTGCCTGGAGCTGGGCACACTGATAACTTTGACTCAAATGTTACAAAAGCAATTTATGTAACCAAAACGTTTGTACCCCTGTACTATTCTGAAATAAAAACAAATAAATAAATAAACAAATAGGAATGAACACATTCTTCCCTGCATCTCCCTGGACAGAAGGAGGAGGGGAGAAAATGGTGAGAAAAGAGGGGAAAAAATAAGATGGGTAGCTTTGTATCTGGGGCCAAGAACGGGGAGTTGGAATCTTGCTCTTCTGAAGGGGTGTGTGGAGTTCACCAAGGGCTACAAACAACTATTAATTGAGGTTTTCTCTTTTATTCTGTTCCTTCTAATGGAATCGCTCAAGGATGAAATGACGCCATCTGGTGGCTGTTCAAGTTACCGCATGCTCCTCGAGTCCCACCCTCGTGCCCCTCCCTGTCTTTCTGAGGGTGGCTGTTTTTGTCTACAGCTAAGATTTCTCATCCCTGAAAAATGTACTCCCTGTCTTCTTCTCCCACTTGCATCTCCTTGCAGCTATTTCCAGCTGTGTACACAGAATCCACAGGGTGACCGTAAGTGGGAATTAATGAATGGAAACAGACAAGAAGGTCTGCCATGAGACAGTAGGGACTTGATCAGCTGTGAGAGGTGCCAGATGCTACCCCACAGAGAAAGATGAAAATGCTGGAATGATGTCCCATTTATGACTGCCTTTGTTAGCCAGGCAGCCAATCCGAAAGATGGATTTTAACACTTTTTCAACATACAAAACATCATCCTTTTCCAACATTTTAGAGAAGGCAAAGAGAAAGAAGAATGAGTCTACCCATTTGGGGAAAGGGTTTAGATAGAGGTAACTATTGACTGACGCCCAGAGGGTTTGACGTATGGTTAAAAGTGTTGCTGGGTGATGAAAGTTGGGGTTCTTCTGGCCCCCTGCCTATTCTTAGAGTGCTACGAGAGTACAGGTTAAAGGCATTTAGGACAATGGGAGGGTTTGATGGAGACATTCTTCCTGCAGACTTAAACTTCAAAGCATCCATAGATGAGGAGATCCAGCCAGCAGACTCAGGACTCTGGGAGCAAGTATGAGAAAGGCATAGAGATTGGGAATGCGTTGAAATTTAGAGGTCTCAACTGACAAGCTGAAAGCAGACCCTGTGCCCCACCTCCACTTCTAATGCAGTGTCATCTGGTCTAGCAGGTGACCGTTATGGCTCCCACAAGGTAACACATTTCTGGTTCTTGGGGAAATAGCAAGTGGAACATCTGGACTAACCTGGAAGAAGCCTAGGACAACCACCTCAGCAGCAGCGATGAATTCCACGGCAGCTGGGACATCTGTGAGCCACGTGGGTTCCTGGGTAGCACCAGGATCATCTAGACAGAGGGAGAATGACGGAGTATGACAGAGAGAGAGGGAGAGAGAGAGAGAGAGAAAGGGTGTCAGGGTACTAAGGGGAGAAGAAGCAGCTCTAAATAATGAAGGCATCCATACCTTTACTCTCCATACAAAGGCAAAGGAGATCACAATTTCTAGGAGTGCTGTTACCCTTCCAAGGCATTATTGTTTTGCTAACATATGGAGGGTGACCCTACTTATGGTCTCTCTCTGAAAGATACTACCAGACTTCTCTCCTCTCTACTAGACAGTGCACATCTCATCCAGTATTTCCTGGAATGGTCTCTAAGTTTGAAGAGTAAGTACCTGCAGGGCACTGGCATGTTCCCTTCCCTGCTCCTAATGACGGTTTCACCATATGGTCACCCAAGTGCGTTTTTCTTTTACCTGAGGATTTCTCAACTTCTGCACCAACTTCTGGCAGCAGCTCACACGTGAGAAGAAGTAGGAGAAACAGGCATGTAAACTGGGCAGCTTCCATTGCTCCTCTCCTGCTCCTGCTCTGACTCTGAACTTCGTGTCTTGGGGTGCCGATTCAGGGAGGCCCACTTTGTAGCTAACTGGCTGTGTGCTTATATCAGCACTCTGGGAACTTTGCAGCTGGCTCGAGGGGAACCTTCAACGTCTGAGATAAAAGACCAAGTTTGGTGACAGGGGCCTCAGAACATAACCAACCAGAAGAAAGTCAGGTCGGTTTATTTAAATAGATATGCTGTGCCAGGTATTGAGCTAAGCGCTAGGGATACAAAGATAACTGTGCTCTGATCTGGCATCTGCCAGCTTAGATTGTTCATAGGAGAGATGAACAAATAAAAAGACCATTTAAATATAAGATGGAAAGCGATAAAAAGTAGAAAAATTCATAGGGCCTACATGAGTACAGACTGAGGGTATTTAGGGCAATGACAGGGCACTGTGAAGGTGTTTTTTCTGCAGAGGACTCGCACGCAGGGTGCTGGGTGAATACTGGCCTGCCAGGCCACAAAAGGTGCAAAGGGAGTTCCTTGCAAATAGCCAAAGTGCAGAGATGCAAATATAATGTGTGTGAAAGAATTATTAGTAATTGAGCATTACCAATGTAATGGAAGTACTGGAAGTACTGGAAGGGTAAACATGGGCAGAAAGGCATGCTGGGACCAGCTCCCAGAGGGCTGTATGCACTAAGCTAAGTGCAGGGGCTTCGACTTTATTCTGCAGGTGTTGGAAACCCGCCCAAAGGTCTCAAGCAGGAGAAAGGGTCAATATTTGATTTGGCCAAGTGCCTGTGGGAAACCCAAGGGGAGATTTCCACGGGCACTAGGATCTAGAGGTCTCAAGCTTAGGATAGGCTTCCACGTGAGAATATTGTAAGATAAATCACTAATACATTTGGATTTTCCGTTGCCTGCGTCCTGAATGCCCCTTGCCCATTGCAGCCTATCAGAGGGACCAATGTGCCCCCAGTGATGATGTAAATGCCCCCTCTAGAGTGTCCCCCTCTGCCCCCGCCCTCGCAGGGCACTCACAAATGGGAGCCGTCCACTTGCAACGTTTGTTCAAAGGGAGAACACAGAAAAAACGAGGGTCTTGCAAGGAACAGTCATTTTATTCATACTCTCTAGCATTGTTTACAGCGTCTCCCACAAAAGAAGGACCCCAACTGGCAGGGGATGTATGTGGCTAGGGGGTTATGGGGCCAGCAGCAACCACCTTGAGGAATCCAGGGATGGGGATGGGTGGGGAACTGAGGCAGAGGGACTGTTGGCGATGGTTTGCCAGCTTCCTGGCCCCTAGGTGGCGAAACGGGAGTGAGGGGGGGAAACACGACAGGACTGCGTGGTGACATGGAGAATGCGGACCATCGGGCCTGGATGGAGCATCCCGGTGACAGGCGGAGGAAGGCCAGGTTTAAGCCCCGCGTGTTGGGGAGCACTGTGAGAGACAGAGCAGGATAAGATGCATCAATAAGGGCCATGTGTAGGGAGGACCCAGCCGTGGACAGGGAGGAGGGACAGGGTGGTGAACGTGGCTGGGAGGGGGGTTCTTCCAGGGGGCAAGGTGGGGAGAGGGATGGGGAGGCGCACTCATTCTGTCCACTCCTTCTTAATGGACAGGTTCCAATCCCAGGTGAGGTGGTCGTTCTTGTCGTCGTCTGTGAAGAAGGACCTGTTGTGGTACGTGCCCCGGGCCAGCACGCCCTTGGGGGCCTCCTCGATGGGAGTGAGGAACTCGTACTCCTCCGGCCGGGGCCCGTAGCTGCCAACCATGAATGTTGCTTTGTCCACTAGGAAGAGGAAAACGTTCATTAGGGTAGGAGTCCCAGAGAGGGAAACACACAGCGACCTGGAGAATTTGGAGTTTCTGCATAGTTTCCAAGCCTGCTAAGCATGAGAGTTACCTGGCACGTCTGTTTTTTTTTTTTTCTTTAAAACATTTTAAAAAATTTTGAAATTCCTTTTGATAATACAGTTTCTTTTGCCCCACTCCCAAAGGTGAGGGTTCAGTAACCTGCCCTGGATCCAAAGAATCGGTGTTTTTATAAATGAACACAGCTGACTCTGAGTTTCAGAAAATTTGGGGAATCAGTGCCCTAAATCAATGGGGACACTTTTTTTTTTGGTGGGAGAGAGAGAAAGCAGATTATACCATTAAAAACAAACAAACAAGTCTCAGCCATGCAACTACCTAATCACATAACATTTTTGAACCTCCATTTCTCTTTCTAGAAAATGGACTTCTACGTACAAACTGTCATTATATGAACATATCAGTTGGGGGAGATTAGGTAACAGAGGTGATCAAAATGAGCAGAATTCATGGCTAGAATACTTGAATGGAAAGGGAAAATCAGTAAGTCGGGTTAAAAAAGTGAAGCACTGAGACAAATGGTAAAGACAGCCAACCAAATTTATTTACAGGTGAATAAATGGGATAGAAGGAAGAGTTGAGGATTGAAAAGTGTTAATAACATTAGGCCGATAGACAAGCAGCATATAGCCGGCTGGTTACTGTTGTTACTAAATTGGAAGGAACAGCTCCAGACATGTCATTGTTCTTTTGCCTAAGTGAGGCAATATAGACTTAATGCCCAAAGGAAAATAGGAAATTGAACTATTTTTTCATGAGACTAGGTATTGGAAAGGCCAATCAATATCTTTCAGGTCAATGTTCCTCTCTGGGATTTGAGCAATTGGTTCTCCATGTCATTCAGATTTATCAGACAATTTCCCCCAATCTTGTGTTTATTAATTTGATGGAATTGACTTACACTTTGCTGTTTCCCACCTCTGAGAAGACAGCAACTCAGGTGTAAAGGACTGTAAAGGTCTTTCCAGCACCTTCTGCCTCTCATTTCTCTCTGCCTCTATTAACTAAAAAAACTGAAACCAGATTCCCAAGGCATGTTGAGAACTACAGATTAAGTAATGTTGTCATACTATTTGTTTCAATTAGACAGCTTTTCTCAATCCCAGAAAGGCTATTTTTTTCTATTTCTTTGTTAGTAAATTGAGCACTTCCCCTGCTCAATGCCACTGCCCCAATTCCCTCCCCTAACACACATACCACTGGGAAGATTTTCTTGTCTTGGATTTATCTGACACTTGGGTTTTACACACATGAACTGCTTTTTTTCACTTTTGAGAGTATTTTTATGTACTTTGTATCATTCAAACTTATCTTGGTTACTCTCCCCTTTATAAGTAATAAAGTTGAATTCTAGAAGCTGATTGCTGAAGGTTTGTGGCAGACCCAGTCTCAGCTAGTTCTCCTGAACATTGGCCTTGCTATTAATGTCTAGGTCAGAGGTGTATGTGTCCCTGTCCACAGCTTTTATGGATTCTCATGAGTCCACGACTCACAATTGTTAATAACCAGACATTTCAGTATCAGTGAGAAGCAGTCTGGGACAGGGACAAGTGTCACTTACCTTTCACACCAGTCCGGTAGGTGTGCTGGACATATTTCAGGCCTGACACAATATCCTTGTTCACCTGTAGGTGGGAAGAATCCAAGAAACTCAGATTAAAGAGGGTCTTTCATTTTTCCTCATCTTTCTTGCTGATCTTGCCTAGCTGAATCTTCTTTGAGAATGAAAAGGCTGAAGACTTAGTTCAGAATAAGTGTTCCTACAATCATTTAGCATGGTCATGAAGCAGAAATCGGAGAGAGGAGATCACAGTGTTGTCAGTCTGGTTTTAATTAGTGAATACTGTGACTTTTATTATTTATGGGCAGGGGATGGTTCATTAAAATCTCCTCTCAATATTCTTCACGGTATTTCTTCTTCCTCAGTGGTCCAAAGAATGGCCTGGACCTCCCCCTCCCCAGTATTTCTAGCCAGGAAACCATCCTTGTCTTAGAAAAGGTTATGAAGATACCAATGGAAAGTATTTTGTAAATATCCAAAAACCATAATGCCAGAAATGATCCACCTAGCACATGGAAAACAAACAAGAAGGAGAAAAGCTGTAATGGAAAATCCGGTCTACAAGATGGTTGTGCCTGCAATGTAACTGAGAGTGGAGTCTAGAGGTGAGGTGGGCCACACAAAAACATCCTTCTTCACAAATAATTGGTGAAATCCACTTGCATCTGGCAAGGATTTTGGACATCTGTCATTTTCAGGCGTTGTCTGAGACTTGCTATTTTCCCACTCCTGTCAAAGAAAATTCACTAGAGCAGAATGAAACTATAGACAGTCCAAGCACTTTGTTTTTCCATGATTCATTTTACCTGGGAGTGACCTGGGTTGTCTGTTAATTTTATACAGTGGTCATGTCTATACAAACAAATTGAAGTGGACATTGCATCATTAGCTGGAGGGCTTGGTGAACTATTCAGCAATATGAAGAATGGAGGCATCTTCAAATAATTTTTCCCCAACAATAATTATGACTCCCTTATTGTGTTGGCCATAGGAGTTAAACCAGTCAACCTGTGCTATCTCTTGTTTCGTTGGCAGGGAGGTAGCAGAACAGTGAACGCTGCCAGCTTCGATTCTAAACTGTCACTTAGGAAATCTGTAGAATAAACCTACCAAAAGCAGGCAAAGTGAAAACAGCTTTATTGAAGAGATGGTGGCAAAGTGAAGCCCAAACTTTCTAATGACACTGAATCCCAGATGTAGCTCATAGGAATGGGGCAAATTAATACATTTTTCTAGATGTCCCTAATCTTGTCCCTTGGACCACGTGGCAGATGTGACTGAGTGGCAAAAATACTTAAGAAGAAAAATAGCAGTGGCATAGCAGTAAGAACTTTGACACAAAGAGTTTGCTGTTTTACCACTGCTCCATAGAGGGTCCTTACATTTGGGATGGGTAAAAGAAAAGTATGACTATTCATAGTATCATCTTCTTTGTCCTGCAACCCCTCCCCAGTGTGTCTCCCATCCCAGGAGGAAGAAGCCTCTATGATATCAGTAAAAGTGAGACCTGCGGAAGTCAGAGATACTACATTTCCTTGGGAGGCAGAAGGAAAGGCAGGGGGAACTAAACAAATCATCCTAGGCCAGGTTTTCAGAAAATGCTGTAAAGTTTGGGAGGAGAAAGAGAAGAACATTGAAAGCAACTAACAGAGATAAGGAAAGAGGGTTTCAGGATGTGGTGTTATGCATGCAAATTTTCTTGGGCATTTTTCAAGAGATGTTAGTAAGAATTTAAATTGCTTTTCAATTATTTTTTGACTTTGCTCTGGTGTTTCTTCTCAATGTAGCTGCATGCTGGGACAGGCCACAGGGTGGTTCAGCTTTACATGGGTAACACAGAGAGGGGTCAAACCTGTGACATGGATGGGGCTTGGCAGCCCCTCCCTGTCCCCTCCTCTGCATCACCCTAATGTGTAACCAGACCCCCAGGGCCACACCACTGCATTCCTCCCTGGCCTCCCCACCCACAGCAGAAGCCCACACCCCAGAGCTTTCCTTCTCATCTTATTCACACCAAAATTTACCTGTCACATTTCACTCGATAAATCGACACATTGACAAATTAATGCAACAGCATCAATAACTACAAATTGAACTGATATGGAACCCATTCTAGGCATATTTAGATACAATACCTTACCAAACCTCAGGTGTTTCAGTAATAAACGACAGGAAATCAGTAAGTGAACCATAGCTCAGTGCCTATTATAGAGGAGGTGTCAGCAAATATTTCCAGAGTGAAATTATTTTGAGGCATATTTGTACGTGGTGAGTGATTGTCCATTGACCCTGAATCATTTCCTGCACCTAAGGGAAAGAAGGTCCCAGTGTGCAAATAGAGAAAATAGATGGATGGAAGCTTCCTTGGTGGAGCCCAGGCCCTGGAGAATAAGGCTGAGAGGGAACGAGGGGCGGCCAAGACAAACACAAACCATTAAGTGCAAACAGTGCATTTCTGAATTATTTGTTTTCAAAGTCAAGGTTCCTTTTCTTGTGATTTTGGCTACTCATTGGGATATATGGCTACTCATAAGATGTCAATTTGTTCCTTATTTAGTTTTGCTCTTACCTGGTCACCTGCTCCACAACTATAATTATAATTTCCAGTTACTTAGCAAAGACCACACTCCCTGGATTTATACAACCATTGAGCAATGAGAGCTGAGGCCCTATCTGTTCTATTTTCCTATTAGCTGATTCATTCATTTGTTCATTTCTTAATATATACTCAATAAATATCTACCATATACAAAGTTTTGTGTGAAATATTAGAAAGAAGGGACATATAATTTTACTGTACCTCAAGGTGCTTATGTTGTATAAAGTAGGATTGACACAGATGGTACAATATGAAACAGTGTGTGCCTCATGGCTATATTAGGAATTCATAGAGAGAGTGATCCCATGGGCTTAAGTGACAATGGACAGTTTAAGGAGAACTGGCTGGGAAAAGGCACAAAGCAATAGCAGGTGTCAACAGGTAGAGCTGAGAGTTGGGAATAAGACATTCCAGACCCAGGTAGGGGTAGCGGTCGGGGGTAGGGGGAGAAACAAAAAGTATGCCAACATGATAATGCAAGAAATTTAGTCACTGATGATAGGAAAGATTTAAACTTTATAAAAAACACACAGGGTGAGATACTTACTTTGAAGTTAATTTTGACTCTATATTCAGCACCTTCCTTTACCACAAAGGTTTGTCTTTTGAGGGCTGCAACATCCCCTGTAGAGGAGGATTTAGAAAGAGTTTATCCTCAGAAGTAGATACACAAATTGATGAATGAAGTTTAAGCTCCAGAGCCATTTGCTGGGGCCATCAGAGGATGATGGGCACTCCATAGGGCACTCAATTCAAAGAGTATTTGAGGTAAGTCCCTGTGTACACACTTGCAATGCCTGAAGGCTTGCAGCTCAGTTTCAAAAGAAATGTGATAGAGTTTTCCTGCCCCCAAGTTTCATGACAGTGCTAAAAATATACAAAGCATTACCAGTAATGAGTTACAAAGATAAATCTTTTCTAATTGTCAATACTAAAAACAAGTTTTAATGAACCATTCTAGAGGAAAGTCTAAATTATATTTTTATTCTCTCTATTGAAAATGATATTGCATATAAATGGTCAAATCAAGATTTAATTAAAGAATATGTCCCTACCCTTCAAATAAAGAAATATGAGAAAGTCATTATCTAGAAGTGTCATCTATTTGTTTTTATAGATTTGGAATGTTGTGGCATTTTCTAGCTTTTAAAAATTTACTTGTTTTTGTTCCTTTTTATCAGTCTAAATAAATATTCACTTTTGTACTTACTTTTGTATTTACATTTATAATTTCATATCATTTTTCTTAGGGAAGCTCACTGAAAAAACTGGGATCTGTGCCCAATATTACCACTCTTATTCAACATAGTGCTGGAAGTCCTAGCCAGGGAAATCAGGCAAGAGAGGAATATTAAGGGTATTGAAATCAGGAAAGAGGAGGTCAAACTATCGCCATTTGCTGACAATACTATCTTGTATCTAAAAATCGCTCAAGATTCCACCAAGAGTCTCCTGGAATTGATAAATTAATTCAGCAAAGTCTCAGGATACAAAATCAATGTACATAAATCAGTAACATTTCTATGTACTAATAAGAGTCAAGCCAAGAGGCAAATCAAAGACTCAAATGGCATTCACAATGGCTGCAAAGAAAATAAAATACCTAGGAATGTATTTAACCAAGGAGGTGAAAGATCTCTACAAGGAGAACTATGAAACTCTGAGGAAAGAAATTGCAGAGGATACAAACAAATGGAAAAACATATCATGCTCATGAACATGTAGAATCAACATTGCTATCATGTCCATACAACCCAAAGTGATTTACAAATTCAATGCAATCCCCATCAACTTACCAAAGTCATACTTCACGGATCTAGAAAAAAATAATTCTACACTTTCTGGTTTGGAACCAGAAAAGAGCCCACATAGCCAAGGTGATCTTAAGCAAAAAGAATAAATCTGGAGGCATCACATTACCAGACTTCAAACTATACTACAAAGCCATAGTAACCAAAACAGCATGGTTTTATCACAAAAGTAGAGACATAGACTGATGAAACAGAACAGAGAACTCAGATATAAAATCATCTACCTACAACCAACTGATCTTTGACAAAGCAGACAACAACATACACTGGGGAAAAGAAGCCCCAGTGTATGGCACTGGGAAAATTAGATAGCCACATGTAGAAGAATGAAACAGGCCCCCTACTTCTCACAAAAATTAATTCAAGATGGATAAACGATGGATATCTAAGGTATGAAACCATAAGAATTCTGGAGGAAAATGTAGGAAAAAGTCTTCTAGATATTGGCATAGGCAAAGAATTTATGAAAAAGACCCCAATAGCAATTGTGGCAACAACAAAAATTAATAAATGGGATTTGATTAAACCAAAAAGCTTCTGCACAGCTAAGGAAACAATCAGCAGAGAAAATAGAAAACCTACAGAATGGGAGTAAGTATTTGCAAGCTACACATCCAATAAAGGACTACTAACCAGAATTTACAAAGAACTCAAGCAAACCAGCAAGAAAAAAAAAAAAAACAGATTAAAAAGTAGGCAAAAGACATGAATAGAAGCTTCTCAAAAGAAGAAAAACAAATGTCCAATAAACATATGAAAAATTGTTCAGCGTCAATAATCACCAGGGAAATGCAAATTAAAAACAACAAGATATCACCTTACCCCAGTTAGAATAGCATTTATTTCAAAATCCAAAACAATAGATGCTGATGTGGATGCAGAGAGGAAGGAACGCTTATACACTGATGGTAGGGATGCAAATTAGTACAACCTCTATGGAAAAACAGTATGGACTGTTTTGGACAGTCCTCAAAGAACTAAACAAACAGTATGGACGGTCCTCAAAGAACTAAAAGTAAACCTACCATTCAATCTTGCAATCCAATTACTGGGTATTTACCCAAAGGAAAATAAGTCATTTTTGTCAAAAAGACACCTGCACTCAAATGTTTATTGCAGCACAATTGCAAGGATGTAGAATCAGCCCAAGTGTCCATCAATTCTTGAGTGGATTAACAAAATGTGATATATGTACACCATGGCGTACTACTCAGCCATAAAAAAGATGAATTAACACTTTTTGCCACAATCTAGATGGAACTAGAGACTGTTCTCCTAAGTGAAGTATCTCAAGAATGGAAAAACAAACACCAATGTACTCACCATTAAATTGGAACTAACTGATGAGCACACATGTGCACAGAAGGAAGTGAAATTCAGTGGAAAGCAATCAGCCGGGGGAGGGGGGGGCGGAGGGAGAGGAACAAACCACCCTAATGTGTACTATGAATACTATTTGGGTGACAGGCACACCTGTAGCCAGGACTCAAGCATTACAAAAATGATCCATGTAACCTAAATTTGTACCCCCTTAATATTTTGAAATTAAAACAAACAAACAAAACCCTGGGATCTGCCCCTAATTCCTATATCACAGTGAGGGGCATAATCATCCTCTGCTCTTTTCTCAGTGAGATCCCATATAATTTGATATGCAGGTGTGTGTGTGTGTGTGTGTGTGTTGCACATCTCTGTGCATGTGCTTTCTGAACACAGCTGGTAGCAGTATTTATACCTGTGGGATTCATTTCAGCAGCTTCTTTGTGACAGAAAACCAAATCTGGGTTTCCTCTGCTGGGAAAAGGGACAGACACCAAGTTTTCCTTGTAATACTGTCAGGCCCTTCTGAACAGAACATATCATCTTAGCGCTAATTCAGATCTTATGTTGTGAACCAGCAGCTGTACCTGGTAGCATTACACGATCTTGCACAGGAAGAAGTACGAGTTCTGGTGGAGAGATGCTAGGACGTGGGGGTAGTTGAATTTGTGTGTGTGTCTCCTCTAATGATTTCAGTTGAACAGGAAGTATGTCTTTGCAGCATCTGACTTCCTCCCTCTGACAAAAGAGCCCATATAAGGTAAAGAGTGGATACAGCGTTGAGAGGGGAACTGCCTCCTTGCTGGTAACCCTACTGTTCTAGACTCATGCTTTGCTGTGTCTCACAAAAGTCCAATTCTTGAATTTGGTAACTTGTTTCTTTTCACTGAAGACCTGACTTTGATGCCCTCACTGTCCTGGCTCTGTGTTCCTTTCCTCAGTCCTCTCAGATGCCATTTCCCCACCGTCTCCACCTTACTAGTCTCTCCCCATCTCCTTGGGACCCAAATCTCAGCTTGACCCTAGTCCCAATAAGGTGAAAGAAAATGACATCTTACTTTGTACGCCTTTAGTTGGGGAAGCTGTTTATTTAATAAGAATGAGAGCTTTAAGCTAAAACAGCGAGGATACAGCAGTGGAATTTCTAACATTATTCAGAATTGCTTTTTGCTTTCAGGTAAATCTTATAACTGATAGAAGATCAATATTTTTTTTAATGTTTAGACTATGTAAAGATTACAACTCTAGAGGCACACAACCTGTTTGTCAGTATTTCCGTCAGCAGTCTTTTTTTTAATGTGAATAGTAATTTCCTTACTATCATGGAGATAAAAATCTAAAGTAAGTATGATATAAATAAATATATCAAGTGTGTATGCCTGCACCCTGTTCAATTAGAGATAGAGCGTGAACTTTTCATTAAACATGGTATAAATACTGTGCACTCTAAAAGCAATGATTTGTAAACTGATCCCAGCATATATGTCTCAGAGATTCACCTTACTAGGGTTTCCTTTTGCTGGGACAGGAGACAGAGACCAAGTTTTCCCTGTGACTCCATAGGTCCCTCTGAGCAGTAAGATGTGTCCACTCACCAGTAAGGTCCATGGTGATCGGTCCTGGGGCACTCTCACAAACCAGGGTAAGCCGGGTGACAGTGACATTGGGGGCTGTTGGGTCTGCAGGATTCAAAAGAAAATGTAAGCACAGGGACGAGATATGTGCGTGTGCATTCCAAGCCGGAGAGAGGAAATACAGAAAAAGAAAAGTGATCTATCTGGAGTAGAAATGGAAATGGAAGCAGCACCTTCACCATGCTTGGTCTTCACGGCCTTATAAATGACAGTGATGCTATTTCTGCTTCAGGCACTTGTGTTGCTGCCGTAACTATCAACAGTCAACAGGTCCTGAGTGGCTAGCAAGCGACTCTGTTAGTTGGGTAGCACCCATTCATATCATTGGGCCTTGTCTTGTTCTGTCATTGTGTATGTGGAAGAGTTGAATGGTTAGGTTAAGGACTGAGAAAGGGAAAGAGAACAGAGAAAATATGAGAGCTCGTGGACGAGGGGACTATGATTCAAAGTGGTAGCCTGGAATTCTTCCTAAATCCCTCCTACGTGTTATTACCTAGCTCATTGCCGACTTGCATCTTCTCCCCAAAGCAGGCTTAGTGATAGAGTCCATAACTTTATTCAGCACATACAAAGTGTGCCTCACTCACTTAGCCCTGGAAGAAGTCCCTCCTGTGCCCCTGAGCCTGAGTGGCCGCAGTGGCTGCCTTCTCAGGGACCCGCCACCTCCTCCATCCCCGCACACACCTGCTACCACGGGGCCGTCTCCCAGCAGCGTTTTCTTGTACTTGGTCAGACTTTCGTCGTCTTTGTCCATCTCCTGCAGCTCTTTCAGGGACTTCTGCGGTGGAGGCTTGTAATTGAGCTTGCCGTCCAGGTCATCCTCGTCCTCCTCCAGGTGTGGCTCGGGAGCCTTTTCAGTCATTTTGATCTATTTCGGAAAGGGGACAGAGGCAGCCGATCAGCCAAAGTCAGTGGGTATGCGTGCAAAGCTCTCAGCGGGCACAGTCCCAGTGATTATGGCTAACAGAGGCAGGAATGGTTGACTTATTCTGATTTTATTGAGTCTTTTCCATGAACAACTGCAACACCTCAAAGGTGACTCATGAGGAATTGTAGACCTTTATGACACATGCCTGAAGCATCTGAATGGTTCATACCCAAGACTGCTAATAGCACTTTGAGGGAGGAAACCAGGTTCAGTGTTTCTATTGAATCTCTCATCACACTTGAATAGTTCAGGCATTTGATAAATTCTCATTGATTGATTTATTAAGTTCTATATGTAAAGATATTCTGTTCTGTTGAAATGCTACAAAATAGCAAAGGACACTCTACATTCTTTGGGACAAAATTGTAAGTAAAAATTTGTCCTTAATACCCTTCCATCCATCTCCCCCTTCTGGGATTCACTTCCCTTCCTGCCTCAGGTTTGCAGTTCCTATGCTCTAACCTCCCCCCCAACCCCACCCCTCAGCACACTCTGGAGTCTTCCTTCATCTGGCATCATCTACACTTAATGGTTTTGTGTCAAAACTTTGAGGGGAAGTCTAGCTAAATTATCCACATGTAAGTGTTAATGATTGAATAATAGCTGTAAAGTGTGCCTCATAGGGCATGTATAGTCACCATTTTTCAGAGCCGAAATGAAACTTTGAGGTGATATATTCCAACCCCTTATTCAATCACTGAGGAAACTGAGATCCGGAGGTTAAGGGAATTGCCTAAGTTCACATAGCTGGATGAGAGGCAATGTCCTAACCAAGAGGAACAAATCCCTGTGGGAAGAATTTCAGGCGTGTTGCTGGCAGCTGGGGGAGATAATTGCCAGGGAGATATCTGGACAAGGAGATTATTTTCTGATTCCCTTCAATTCTACCTCGAGGGTAACTCTCTTCCTTGCCTGTGGGCAAAGTCTTCATTGCTTCTAGGTGACACACCTATAAGATCATATCTATCACAGCTTATCCTGAGTGACTCTGCAAACCTTTACAAAGTCCCCTGAGAATGAAGATATCTTGGGTCAAAATCAGGTATGGTTTTGAGTTTCCATGTCACTATCATTGGCAACACGAAGAAAAATAATTTAGAAGTAAAGCCAAACACAAGCAATTTAACAGAACCAAAATACTAAAAAGAAAAAAGGAAAAAAGAGGGAATTGACATCCTTTGGCTCGTCAATCTTCTTACAGCTAAATAACAAGCCAAACACTATCAGTGAGCCTTGGCCAACTGTGAAAACAGCATTGCAATGCCCAAGTCCACTTCCTGTACAGGCAGGAAACATGCAGGCCTGTTTCTGTGGCCCCTCTTGCCTCACCTGAAGAAACAGCACCACTCAAAGCTGAGACTCGAGAGCACAGCAGACTAAACACAGTGACTAACTCAACTCACGGTCCAAACAACACTCAGGGAAAGTGAATGAACTGGCTAGAAAAACAATGAAGGATGCAGTATGTGACTGTTATAGGTTGTTGATAGTTTAAGGGACAATTGTTAAGGGGCAGATGAAAAACAAACCAGATAAGATCAACCTGAGACTTGTCTGGTGACCCCAGGAATCTAACCAGAGCCCAGGTGACCCCAGTAGGGTAAAGGCCACATAACAAAGCAGCTGACAGAGCATCAGGAAGGCTATTTACAGAGGGGGCCATCTCAGGCCCCATAGGCAGGCCTTTCTGGAAGATATCACTTGGTTCTAACAAGTCACATGCTTGAAGCCTGGCCATCAGATGGTGACATGGCACCCAGTCACTAGCTCAAGGCAATTTCAGTACCCTCTACAGAATTGTAATTATGCCACTTCAAATCTCAATTTTGAGAAAAGAATGAGGGGGAAGGGGGGAGAGAGAGAGAGAGAGAAGGGGAGAGAGGGTTGGGGAGAGAGAAAGAGATCTGGTTTAGGACAAGATTTGTCAGCTTCTAACAGTGTTGATCATTGGTGATTCCATTTATCTATCATCATCTAGGTCTTCATCTTCTCAGTAGAAAATCTGAGATTTAGGTCCATTCTATATGTTTGATTCATTGATAACAGATACAATAATTGTTTCATAAAAATGAGCCCTAAACTTATTTAAAAACATTGAACAATGGAACATAATGTTGGGATTACTCTATAAAATTTTGTTACAGTCAAGAGGAGGGAATTCAGGACTACACTAAGATCATTTAGTCTAATTAGAGCATAAGAAAAAGAGATATGAGGCCAGATGATCCAACTCTAGACCACCCTGGAAAGCTTTTAGAAAAAGTAATAACATAGCAAACAAAGGACTGGAAAACCAATTCTCATGGAAAGCCTTTTAAAGTAAAATTAAGGCCACACTGTTTGGTGAGCACCTACACTTTACAGGACACTGTACATTAGCACATCCTGATGTTTCAGTTACCTTCCAGGGAGTGAAGGAGCTGAAACCTGCAGCTTTTTTTTCCCCAGACATAAAACTATTTTTTTCACCCAACAGCTTTTTGCATAGTAAAGGATACCATAATAATAGCAGCACATACTTACTGAACACTTATCATGAGCCCAAAACTTAGCAATTACAGGCTAAGTGCTTTGTGTGCATTATTTCATTCAATCATCACAACATTGTGAAGTAGGCACCATTAGTTACATTTTACAAATACAGAAACTGAATATTTCAGCTATACAATAATTTAAAATTTCTTTTCAAAATATGACTCTATAGATAGTGAAGAGTATTGGTTTCTACTCTAAAAATGAGATATTTGCAATGCATATATTAACAAGAGATTAATATCCAGAATACATAAATACTCTTACTGGTCAGTTTTTAATAATTTAATTGTATGTGTTTAAAGTATAAAACAGGATGTTTTGATGAACGTAGTGAAAATGTTACTATAGTCAAGCAAAATAACGTATTCATCAACTCACGTAGAGTTACCTTTTTTGTGACAAAACCACCACAATACTGAGTACAATACTGAGTACAATACTGAGTACAATAATACTCAGTAATACTCAGAGTACAATATTCTTAAGTTTTGTACTGCATTTTCAATTTTACAATTTATCTCTGGGTAACCTCAGATTCTCCCAGAGCTGTAGCCACAAATGGCGTGTGTTGTTTGACAATAACTTGTCAAACTAAATATGTGTGTTTATTTAACTACAAACACTAATTTTCTTTTTTTAACCTCCTATTTTATGGATGCTTGCTGAAGGGAGAATAGGAATTTTATGAAAATTTTACATACTGTTTTCCAGTCCTATCATCTAAAGAATAACTGACTTTATTATTGATAAAGTCAATAATTGTAATAATACAATTGTAGTAGTTGTTATTGTAGTAATAATAATTGTAGTAGTTGTTGCATATAGTGCTAAGTGCTTGCTAGAGGCTTATCTCATTCAGTTCTCACAACAACTTACTGGGCATCATCATTCTTTTTTATAGATCAGGAAACTAAAGCACCGGTTAAGCAACTTGCCCAAGAAGACATATCATGGAAGGGGCAGAATTAGTGTCTGAGTGCAGGTCGCCTGACTTTTAGGCACTGTACTCTGTTGCTTCATTGTCTTTATTAAGAAGTTATCATGAAATTAGAGCTTTTTCATCATCTTGGGAATCCACTTAGGGTGCACAAACAGAGGTAAGTACTTCTCTGCAAGCTTCGCAGGGACAACTGTGACAAAGCAGGAAAGTGTCATGTAACGGCTTCAGTGCAACCCTGTTCCTGTGTTATCTTGTGCAAGTCACTTAACCTCTCTGGGCCCAGTTTCATCCTCTGCGAAATGAAAT
This sequence comes from Mirza zaza, assembly GCA_008750895.1. Lineage (NCBI taxonomy): Eukaryota > Metazoa > Chordata > Mammalia > Primates > Cheirogaleidae > Mirza > Mirza zaza. The sequence continues at coordinate 91,411 of VSMD01106861.1, forward strand.
TGTTCCATTAGAAGATCATTGAGGTGACTCAATGGTCATTAATTCAGTGACTCTAATGGTCCCTAGTCTAAAGAAGCTTGTGGAATGGGAGAGGAAAAGAGGAAGTGAAGGTGGGGGTGGAGAGAGCCCAGCTCATCAGCATAGAACCTTCTGGTTGGGCTTTTCTCACCTTCCTCAGTGGCTCATCCTCTGTTGCCCAAAGAGCAGAGTTGCTTTTTGTTTGTTTCTTTCTTTTTGACTTTGGTTCTTTACACAGAAAAAGTTAAATGGAGAATTAACGATTATATATTTAATGAGGTTATTGTGGACTCTACCTGTCAGGCCCCAAAGCACATATATAGCTCTTTCTCATGTACTTACTACTTCAATTTTCTCTATTTTCTGCTTCACAGATGCCTACACAGATTAATTTTCACAGTGGAGCCCTCACACCCCCATCCTTGCTATTCAGCAAAGCATTGCCAAGCATTAGATCTGCTGAGATGGGGACTTAATCTTCTTAGGCTCAATTAAAATGCCAAATTAAATTAGGATGGTTACTCATGGCACACGTACACGGCATAGCACAAACCCATGTTTTTGCCTGCAAATTTAGAGAAGTTTCTAAGACACTGAAAGTGAAATACAATCAAGAATTTACACCAATCTCAGGACAGAGCACACTGGTCTTGTTCACGAATGCAGTTCTAAATGAGTTGAGGACAAGAAAAGGTGACACTCATGAGTTCAGATGAAACAAATCACCCAATTAATTCAGAGAAAGGAGATCTTTATGTCCAAGAGAACAATGGACTTTGAGTCAGATGGGCTGGGCATTCAACCCCGAGCTTTGCAATTGGCTTATTCCAGGACGTAAGCAAGTTACTAATCTCACTGAGCCTCAGTTTTACCAACGCTAAAGTGGGGATAATAATAGTTTTTTTTATGGGGTTGAAGGATTGGAGAAAACATATGCCAATTCTAGGACTATCCTAGATAGTTCGATAAATATTTGTTCCCTTGCTCCTCTCCCACCCCTGCCCTGATGCGGTGTGTTTTGTTGCCCAGCTTCAGAGAAGTAGGTGACTGCCTCTGCACCCATGCTTTCCCCTAGTTGGGGGCTCATCATGTCATTCCTTCCTCCTCAAAAGTAGATTTTGTTTCCTTCAGAAGTACGGAAGAGATGAGACGTTCTGGGAATCGTAAGGGTTGTTTATAAACTGAATCGGCCTTAAAATGAGACTATAACTATTATATTTCCCCTAAAAACTCCCACACAAACAATTTAATTTTAGATTTTATTTACCGCTCCCTTTCCTAGTTGAAGCCAGAGGTCACTCCATGAACGATGAGAAATGTCAGTGAACACAGGCACAGCCAATGGAGAGAATTGGAGAGAATTCCTTCTGGCTCTGGAGACAAATTCTGTGGGGACTTAACTCGTGTCCCAAAGCTGGCTCTGCTAAATGTTGCTAAATTGTGCATCTAGGCACACAGGCCAGGAGTATTAGGTACAAGAGGTAGGGATGGGGGGGGGGAGAGAGAGAGAGAGAGAGAGAGAGAGAGAGAGAGGAGAAACAGAGGGCAGAGGAGGAAGGGAAAGAAGAGAGAAAGACAGAGACAGAGGAAGTGGCAATATCACAAGCAGGGGATTTCCATCAGAGAAGTCCCTATAAAGCATCACATTCTTTGCAACTCCTGCTAATCTCTGCTCCCTGCTGAGCAGGATATGTCTGCCTTTCCCCACATCTACCACCTCAGCCCGGTGAGGAACATTGAAAACTTCAAAACTGGATCAGAACCAAACCCATGCCTGAGAGAAGACTATTTTGCTAGATACAATAAACATTATAATCAATTCAGAGGAGGGTACATATTACCAGAAACAGAATTCTTTAATATTTCCTTTTGCAACAGAAACAACATATGATTTCTTACCTGTGCATTCGTGGTATACTCTTCTTAACCCCCACTTTCATGCAAAAGGAGAAAGAACTCAAGGGATCCAACAAGCTTTGCCGAGTGCCCACTATGTGAAGTCACTCTGCTGGCTACTTTCACAAGTATTATTTTAAATGATCCTCAAAGAAAACTGGGCATTGAGCAAGCCATCACCTTCAATAACTGAATATATTCACAGAAGTTTTAACTTAGCATGAAGAGTTAGAAGTCAAAGGCAATTTTCATGATCAGTTGTGCTTAGTCTATCAGACCCTTTAAGAAAGCCCAAGTGAGTTTTTACCAGCTCAGACTGTGGACACCAGAGAGTTAATACAACCACAGAGGGATTCCGTCAGTGCTCACTGAATGGAGAGATGTTGGTGAAGTCTCTGGGTATGCCAGTGTAGACTCTAATATAGGGTCCCAGGCAGCAGTAATACTGACCCAGGAATAAGGATATTCAGAAGGTGGCATTAGAGAAAATTTCTTCCATGAAACATTTCCTAAAATGCTATTCTGAGGCATTGTAGCTATGGATTCTTTTTCGTACCAGTATGTGACTTTAGTCAAATCATTTAACACTTCCTCAGTCTTTTCGGGATTAAAATTTGAAAGTTTTTAACACCAGGCCTGACTCATAGAAGGCACTCAACTTGGATGTCGGTTCTCTTTTTCTATCTGCATAATTTTTACTCCCCAGGGCTTCGCTCTCCCTGCTAGCTGAAGTTTGTGATATCCTGCACTCCCATCAATTGGCCCCAACCCACATCTTTCCCTCAGAATGACTTTGCTGTCTGAGTTTCTGCTGAAAGGAGAACCTTGATGTCGCTTGGAGAATACTTCCCTACACAGAAACTCATGCTCTCTGAAACACAGAAGGACCAAATTCCAGTCTAGGCCTGGACAATGCCAGTCGGTTTTTATTCAGCCTCAACATGGTTATTCCTGATGTTTTGGATCTGTGCTATCTGGATGGAGAATGGACTGTTCTCCTCTCAGAATTCCGCACACCACACAAAAGAGTAAGATGATCTTGTTAACTAAGCTTGTGCTATATCCGGTTTGGGGAGGGATATATTCTTATGAATTAAACAAAACAAAGCCAATGTCAAGATTGATGACGCCTGCTGGTGACTGGACCTTTGCTCCTCGTCCTCTCCCAGCCAACAGGCCAGCATGGACCTCTTGATTTCCCTTGCCTGGTCTTCCTGCAGTGAGCACCCAACACGCCAATGCTGATTTCAGTGTCCCTGGTCTCGTGTTCGAGCAGGCTGCCTTCCCCCACGTTGAATAAAGACCTGACTCAGGTTTGCCAGACCCACACCACAAGTGACCCCGGGTCTAAAGTTTTAACTACAGACGGTGTTTATGAAACATGCCTGCTGGGATGTCCTCTAAAAGGGAAGAAAATATTTCAGGTCACATCTAAAAGCACTTCTCCTAATGGCAGCCAAAGTTCAGAGCTTGGCATTTTGAAGGCCCAATAACCAAGTGTTCTAACGAAGAACTTGACCCACTTAGATTTTTCTGGAACTTGTCTCTTTAATAAACTATTTGGCATCTTCTGTGTTTGCTTTTAGTTCTCTCAGATGTAAAGGGCTTTTTTTTTTTTTTGGCAACAACAACAATCTTTTTGCCCATTTCACTGCAGGAATTTAATACACAGCTTTTGTTAGTGGTAGAAATTCTATCGGTGTATGGCTGATGAATAAACAGCCATGTGTTCTATCGTACATCGCCTTGAGCGCTAAGTCCCCTTGTATTCTAAGGAAGGATTTCACTCTGCGTTTCTCTAATATCCCCAGAAAATTCCTCAGTGGAAAACAGTTTAATATTTGACAGCTTTGAACCATTTTTTTTCCCCTCTTTTCAACCAATCTCTCTACACAGTCTGCTTAAAAACAGGAAACCACATATCTCCACCCCAGCACAACCCACCATCCTCCAACGTGGTCCATATCGGTTTGGATCTACAGTCTCTTTGCTTGTGAGCTTGGCGAGGTGCCTGCTCCGACCTTGTAGGAAACCCCTCCAGGCAGTGTCTTCATAGCCCTGCTCCAGAACATTCTGGATTTCACCTCCTGGGCTGCAGTACCCGCCCCCCTGCCCTCCCTTTTGCAGCTGTCTCCCCTGAGTCACTGCTCCCCTTCCCCGCTCTGACTTCCTCTTCTCTGCAGAACGGTTCCAAGCAGCCTCTTTAGCAGTGTCTTATTACCAAGTTTGTCTCAAAGAGCTGCCGCTCTAAAAAAAAAACATAATAAGTGCAGAGAGTGGCAGCCCAGCTCAGAGATTTCCTCCTTCACTCTGTGCCCACCTGAAGCCTCCCCCGCTCGAGGTATTCGAACTTACATTCAGTGCTTCACGTCTCTGTCCGGGGTGCCTCTGTCTCTCAACTCTGACTTCTGTGTACTGGCAGTTAGAACAGGAAGGAAGTTAGGGAGAAAAAAAAAATGTTTTAAACCTACTTGAAGAGGAAACCCTGGGCTGCTTCAAATCCTGTTCCTTTGCACTGCCTATCTCTTGATCAGCCAACTTGAGCAGCAGTCTTGTCAATTAATGGCACAAGTGGGAGCATGACAGCCCATGTGACGTGGAGATGCAGGAACGTGCACGCAAGAGTGTGGAGCCTATAGCCACGGGTATCATGAATAATTGTGCAGACATGTCTGAAAATCAGGTCATTTCAGTGCATCAGCCTACTGAGGCGAGTAGCCTAAAACTAGTAGCAATGAATTCACATAGGCTTTTACTTCGTACCACTAACTTCTGTTCCTGTTGGGTCCCTGCCAGCTTCCTTATCAGCCAGATATGTTGAAAGTTTGCTGGCAGTGACTGTAGCGTGCTAAGAAATTTTTGCATGTTAACTGCGTAGACTTGGTCCTAAATTTAAAAGTGTGTCCTTAAACGGGTTTTTGAAGTTTTACGGGTTATGATTTCAAGATGTAGCTTCGTATTGCACCACAAACAGTCAAATGTTGTTTGTTATGAGTTTTTGCTGATTTTTCTTCAAAGGAAACAAACAAACTAGCTAAAGGACTGCCTTTGACGAAAGCGAGAAATGCAATTACAAACTCAAGTAAAACTTCATTAATGCGTAGTCTTCTAACTCAGGATTTGTGACATTTTAACAAGTGCTAAAATTGACTTTGTACCATATTTGAGGAAATGGTTTATGGAGTAATTTAACTGGGAACAAGTTGCAGAGGCCATGTTTAAACCATTGGAGGAGACAGTTTTTAAGTCCCCAAACCGCATTTATCCTATACATTTCCATTACTGTTGGCAAATATAACTGCTTACTTATACTATTATTTCAATATTCAGTATTTACACTATAACAGTATGTTTAGGACTGACTAATCAAGCACATTTATTTGGAGAAAACTGACATTTGCTTTGTTTTCACCTAAATGTACTTCATTTTCTTCTCTCCAGTTTGTAAGTTCAAATCACAGGATTTATCTCATTCTTAGAGTCAATGGAACTGACTGATGAAGAGAGCGGTGGTCATTTGGTGTGAAAAAGAGATTAATCTAGGACAGTTTAAAAACGAAAACAATATATAATAAAAATTGATAAGGCACTAAAAAGCTAATATAGTTTTATTCCATAAATAATATTTATGGAATAAATATTATTATTATTTATTTAATAATAAATTAATAATAATATTTTATTCAAAATAATATAGACAGAAGATAGCCCTTGGAACAATGTATATAACTTTATTATAAATAGAAGCAAATACTAATGGACACAGAAGGCAGTAAATTTTGCAGCTTTGTACCCTCAAGAAGGAACACATTTATTCATTCAATAATATTTGTTGAGCACCTCTTTTCTTCCAGGTCCTGTTCTTGGCTCTGGTGTGCAGCAGTAGATAGCGATGACATCTCTGTCGCCTTGTGGAACTTACTTTCTAATGAGGAGACAGACAGTCAAAATAACTGGAGCAAGGAGGGTTTACAAATCAGAAATGGTAAATTCACGAGCTACATGCCACCACTCATTTCTCATCCTGATAGGAAACACATCAGTAGTCAAACCTGACATTTTTTTTTCCTCAGGACTCCAGGGTATCCTCACAATTTTCCTTAACATAGTGCTTTAGACACAGACAGTGGAGGGTATGGAAGCCCCCCATAAATCTGTAAAATCAGTATGTATAGATACAGCACGTGGGGACACATGTGAGTGTGTGTGTTATTGTTATTTGAGGAAGAGAGATCATACATAATTTTATCAAATTCTCAAAGAGATCTATGATCTCAAAAAGACTAATTATTACTAATTTAGATCCTCCTCAGGGTGATTTAGCAATGGACTTTCAGTAAGTTAGAAAACAACTGCCATGATTTACTAAAATATCTTTTAATATCACAGTCAGTGCGAGGGGGCTACCTGAAATGACCATTTCTCTTGTTTGTCTGTTGCGGGTCATCGTTCATGTGTATTTATTATGTAGGAAAGCTAAGAGAAAGAGACTCCTTTAAGGAATTAAAACACCAGACCCTCTGCTTCTAGCCTATGCTGACAAAGATGTGTTATTAACTGAGACTTTCTTCCCTATAGCTCAGCTTCTGCCAATGCAAGAAAATGCCTGTCGTGTTCAGAGGAATGCTCTTACTCTAAGCACGTTAGCATTGTAATGTTGAATGAAATCAACATAACTTGGAAACCTGCATAAGAATTTCCAGAAAAATGATCAAACTTTCAAGTATTCTCCAGCTTTTCCCTTGGGTTGTAAGGATACAACCAAAAGGTAAATTCAGAGCAAATCTTCCATGGGACGGTACCTTTGCTATGGAGCCCGAAAAAGTGACAAATGACGACTGACTGTTGAGACTTCCCCTTTTTGTACAAACATATTTGTGGGAGGCTACACACAGAGACTCTCAGAGAAGGCTTTCTGCCCTGAAAGCTGTCCATTCTGAGGTGTGTTTAGGTGTGTTTAGCAGTCACAGAAGCCGGATGGAGGGGAGAGGTGTGGTTCAGGCAGACATCCTGGCTCCGTTTCCTACTGTCAGTGGGTCTGTGTGGGCCAGTGGTTTCATTTCTCCAAGCCTTAGTTTTCTGATCTGTAAAAGAGGCATGGTACTAGTCTTCAGTGTTGCTGCAAGGGTTGAAACGATCTGTGATAAAGCATTAAACTGAATTCCTTCCTCTGAGTAAGTGCTCAATAAAAGGTCCGCATTAAGAAAATCATCACTTCCGCATTGAATTTTGACCCTTATCACTGTGTAGCAAATATTGGAATTACTGAAGACAGCCATTTTCATCTAAGTGCCTATGATCAGACTATGTATATCTCAAATATTACCTTCCCTTCTCTTGGAACTTTCCACCACCAATCTGGGACAAATGTGGTGGTTTTCTTCTGAACTCCCGGAGCGTTCATGGTTTATTTATACAATACAATTTAGCGCCATGGTAAACGCTGATTTGTATTGTTAAGTGATTATTTTCTGAATTTTAGACTTACTTCTCCACTCAGATATAAAGTGCTTGAGGAAAGGGTTGTTTATTACATCTCTTTTATTCCTTGGAGTGCCTAGTATAATACTTGACTGAATCGTGGAAGAATTTGAGTAAAATCCTTCAGCAGAAATCTATGTGTCTAACTTAGGCAGCTATACGTGCACCCCACCCCCATCTCTGTCCTCTGGTGACAGTGTAGTGTGGCCTCAGGGTTGCCTTGGTGAGAGTGAGTACAGTCATGACACCTGTCAGCAAGGGGTGCTGAGACCAACTCTTCTCTTTCTTCTTTTCACCCTACAGATGAGATAGTGTGCTACATTATGCAGCATTTCCTAGCCTTGGCATAAAGGCTCATTTTTAAATTTAACAAACACTTAATCATTCCTGGTTATATGCCAGGATGTGTGTAAAGGTACAGAGATAAACAGGCCCTTAAGCAGCTAATGATGTAATAGGGGAAGCAGAAATTAAACAACTTTAAACCTCTTTGTGAGCTAGGAAAGGAAAAATACTCATGGGGTATTTTGGGAGCACAGGTGAGATTGTCAAGGAGGGCTTCCTAGAGGAAGTGGCTGCAGTGCTCAGTCTCAAAGAAGAGCAGGTGCGGGGCAGTTGATGGGGGAAGGGTCGGGAGTGGAATAGAAGGTGTTTGAGGTAGGGGAGAAACATGAGCAATGACATGGCATCCCTAAAATGGTGTGGTATGTGCAGGGAGTTACAAGGAAGCAGCTCAAGTTTGCTGGAATGTTAAATGCAAGTTACGTAAGGATGAGAAATATGCCTGGATCGGGGCCGACACAGGATCCAGATCATTATGGACCCCTCATGCCACAATAATAAAGACCTCGGCCTTGAACCTGTCAGTGATGAAGAGCCTTTGAGTGTAAAGGAAGGATGTGCTCAGTTTTATGTTTCACATGATTCACTGATAAACTGGTGTGGATTGATCTGATATGAACAAAACCCATTAGGACACTGGTTAGGCTTGAACTAGAACACTCATAATAAAAAGAGAAAGAGGTGTTCAGATTTTAGAAATATTTAGGTGAAATTGACACGACTTGGTGATTGGTGGGATGTGAAGGATGAGGGTGACCTTGGTGGCACCACTAACTGAGAGTACTAAAGAAGGAGCGGATGTATTGGGGGAATAATGACTTGAATTTGGACGTGTCAAGTGTTGAGCTTGAAAAAAATGGTGTCAATTCTAGAAGGTGATTTCTGGCAGACAGTGAGATATATGCCAGGATTTCAACCTTAAACTAATGATTTGTGTGTTATCAGGCTGCAGATGGTAGTCTAAGCCAGGCTACTCAAAGTACAGTGTGTTTGCCAGCAGGTCAGCATCACCCAGGAACTTGTTGGAAATGCCAAGTTTCAGGTAAGATCTACTATATCAGAATCTCTGGAGTTGGACCCACAAATCCATTTTTAAAAGTTCTGCAAGTAAATTATGAAGGTTGAGAAACACTGGTTTAAACCATGGGATCACCCAGAGAGGGTTTAGAAAGAGAAGTTGGCTGAGTGCAGGGAAACACTGCTAGCCCCACTTTTGGTGTAGGACCTGAGACTACTTCTCACCTCCTCCTCTGCTGGCATCAAGCCCTACCATCATCGTGCCTCTGCTGCTCTTTCTTTTTTCTTTCTTTCTTTTTTTTTTTTAAAGACAGAGTTTCATTTTGTCACCTGGGCTAGAGTACGGTGGTGTTAGCCTAGTTCACAGCAACCTCAAACTCCTGGGCTCAAGGCATCCTCCTGCCTCAGCCTCCCCAGTAACTGGAACTACAGGTGTGTACCATCATACTCGGCTAAGTTTTTTCTGCTTTGTAGAAATGGGGTCTTTCTCTTGCTCAGGCTGGTCTCAACCTTCTGAGCTCAAGTGATCCTCCTGCCTCTGCCTCCCGGAGTGCTAGGATGACAGGCATGAGCCATGACACCCAGCCCCTGCTAGACTTCTACAACAGCCTCCTATGTTTTCTATTTCCATACCAGCCACTCTACCACTATTCTCCTGACGTCAGCCAGAGTGAAAAAGCACACTCATGATCACATCATCCTGTGGCTTTCAGAGCTTGAGGGACCTTTCATCCATTTAGAATAAAATGGAAGCTGTTACAATGCTATTGCCCACAGGTTGGCTTACTGTGGTAGCCAGCCTCCGAGATAACAAGCGCCCGAATCATATCTTTTTTTGTTTTTTTTTTTTGAGACAGAGTCTCACTTTGTTGCCCAGGCTAGAGTGCTGTGGCGTCAGCCTAACTCACAGCAAACTCAAACTCCTGTACTCAAGCAATCCTCCTGCCTCAGCCTCCTGAGTAGCTGGGACTACAGGCACGTGCCACCATGCCTGGCTAATTTTTTCTATATATTTTTAGTTGTCCAAGTAATTCTTTTTATTTATAGTAGAGACGGGGTCTCGCTCTTGCTCAGGCTGGTCTCGAACTCCTGATCTCAAATGATCCACTCACCTCAGCCTCCCAGAGTGCTAGGATTACAGGCATGAGCCACCGTGCCCTGCCCCGCATCACCTCTTATCAAGGCTGCTCTGTGTAACCAGTGGAATATGGCAGAAATGATGGCATGTCATTTCCGGGGCCACATTATAAAAGACATTGTGCCTTTTGTCTTGATCTCTCTTAGATCACTCATTCTGTGGAAAGTCAGGTGCCACATCACAAGGACACTCAAGTCCCCTGTGGAGCAGTCCACATGGTGAGGCTCTGATGCTTTCTGCCAATAGCCATATGAGTGAGCATCTTGGAAGTGGGTCTTCCTGCTCCAGATAACCACAGCTGACAGCTTGACTGTAACCTCATGGAAAACCCTGAACAAGAATCCCCCAGTGGCCAGGCGCGATGGCTCACGCCTGTAATCCTAGCACTCTCGGAGGCCAAGGTGGGACGATTGCTCGAGGTCAGGAGTTCGAAACCAGCCTGAGCAAGAGCAAGACCCCGTCTCTACTATCAATAGAAAGAAATTAATTGGCCAACTAATATATATAGAAAAAATAAGCCCGGCAAGATGGCGCATTCCTGTAGTCCCAGCTGTTTGGGAGGCTGAGGCAGCAGGATTGCTTTAGCCCAGGAGTTTGAGGTTGCTGAGAGCTAGGCTGATGCCATGGCACTCGCTCTAGCCTGGGCAACAAAGTGAGACTTTGTCTCAAAAAAATATATAAATAAAGAATCCCCCAGTATGCTACTGCTGGATCGACCCTCAGGAACTGTGTGAGGTAGCAAACGTTTATTGTCATAAGCTGCTAAATTTTCATCATGCAGCACTAGAAAACTAGTACACTTCTGATATGGCCTCTTGCAATTCTCCAGACTCATCTCCTAACGCTCAGCCATTGTTTAATCTGTTCCAGGAGCCTGGCCTCTTTGCTAATCCTGTCATGAGAAACAGCATTCTTTGCAGGAATGCTCTTCCTCCAGATAGTCATGCCTGTTTCATTGTCCTTCTTTACTCAGGTCTCTGCTCAAACGTCAATCCCTCAGAGAGGTCTTCACCAACATCAGACCTAAAATAATGCCTCTATCCCATCATCCTACTACTTTGTTTTTATTTATAGCATGTAACACCTCTTGACACATTCTCTATGTATTTGTTTCCCTGTTTATTATACACTTTCCACAGAATGTGAGCTCTACAAGGTCAGGGTTCTTGTTATATTCAATGCTGTATCCCAGAGATTACAACGCTGCCGAAGCACATAGTAGACTATCAATAAAAACCTGTGGAATGAAAGAAAAAGGCTAAGAAACTAGGAAGCATCAGTATTTAGGAAAGATGAAATAAGAGATGTCCACAGAGGAAGCAGAGGAGGAACAACTAGGGAAAACTGAATGAGTACAGGGAGAATGGGAACAGTTGCACCTGTGGGCTCGGGTCACTTGTATTTCAGCTTTGAACAAATATTTATTTGATTGCTGCTATGCTTGAGTTACTGCACCTCCTTCTTATGGATTTTAGAATACCATATTTAACTTTATAGTTTGAAATAATTATAGGTTTACAACTTTAAGAAATTGTAAAGAAATGTTCACCCACTCTCCCCCAGTGTCAACATCTTGCTTGGCTTTGTACAGTATCAGCACAGGAAACTGACACTGGTGCAATTCACAGGGCTTGCTCCGATTTCTCCAGTTATAAATGCACTCGAGTGTGTATGTGTGTGTGTCTGTGTGTGTGTGTGTGTAGTTCTATGCAATTTTATTGTATGTGAAGCTTCTTGTAACTACCACCATGACCAAATTATAGAACTCTACCATTACCACAATGCTTACTTGCTCTACCCTTTTATAGCTACTCCCACCTCCTCCCACACCCATCCCTAGCTTCTGACCACTAACCTGTTCTCCATCTCTATAGTATTTTAGTTTCAAGAATATTACGTAAATGGAATCAAACGTACTTTTATAATTGGCTTTTTTCACTTAGCATAATTCCCTTGAGAGTCATCCGAGTTGTGTGTTATCAATAATTTTGTTCCTTTTATGACTAAGCAGTATTTCATGGTACAGATGTACCACAGTTTGTGTAACTATTCATCCACTGTAGGAAAATTTGGATAGTTTCCAGTTAGGGGCTAGTGTGAATAAAGCTACTATAATATAAACATTTGTGTACAAGTTTCTGAGTGAACCTAAGTTTTTACTTTCCTGGACAAATAACCAAGAGTGCAATTGCTAGCTTGCATGGTAAATCCATGATTGGTCTTAGAAAATCTTGGCAAACTGATTTCCACAGTGGCTGTACCATTTTACACTCTTTCTCACAGTGCATGAGTGATCCAGTTTCTCTATATCTTTGCAATCATTTAGTGTTATCATTTTTTAAAGCTATTTTCATAGGTATATGGTAATGTCTTTTGGTTTTAGTTTGCATTTCTCTAATGAATGATTATGGTCAATGTCTTTTTGTGTTCTTATGATCTATATACCCTCTTCAGTGAAATGTTTATTCATGTTTTTTGTTCATTTTCTAATTGGATTATTTGCTCCTTTAAAATTGAGTTCTTCACATTTTCCAGCCACAGGTTTCTTTTTGGGTATGTGATATTCAAATATTGTCTCCCAAAATGTAATTTGTCTTTTAATTCCCCCATCAGGGTTTTGCACAGAGTAATCATTTTTAATTTTAATTAGGTCAAATGTATCAATTTTTACCTGTTTTGGACTATATTTTCACTTGCAAATATAAGACTTCTTCACTTAGTCCAAGGCCCTGAAGATTTTCTTCTATATTTTTATTAGAGTTTTATAGCTTTACAGTTTATATTTTAATCTGTGATCCATTTGAGTTCATTTTTATACTAGGTCTGAAATTTTGGTGCCTAAGTGCATATGGTGTGAGGTTTAAGATTCTTCCTCTTTCTTCTTTCTGGTCTGTGTGTATAAAAGAAATGTTCCTGCTTCAGCACCATTTGTTGGACAGGCTATCCCTCCTGTGTTGAATTGCTTCTGTACCTTTGTCAAAAATTTGTTGGGCATATATATGTGGGTCTATATCTGGGTTCTCTATATATCTGTGTTCATTGATCTGCAGGTCTTCATAGATTCTCTTTATGAGAATCTTATCTCATGAGGGTTCCTAGTTATCCTACTCCTAGTTTGCTGAGAGTTTTTGTTTTTTTAATCATTAATGAGTTTTGGATTTTGTCAAATGTTTTTAGTTCATCAATAGATATGATCATATGATTTTTCTTCTTTAGCCCCGTTGATATGGTTGATTATGTGGATTGATTTTTGAATATCCAATAAGCCTTGCAAAACTGGAATAAATCCCACTTGATCATGGTGTATTATTCTTTTTATGCATTCATGCATTTCATTTGCTAATATTTTCTTAAGGAGTTTTGTATCTAAATTCATAAGAGATATAGGTCTCTATTTTTTTTTTACTGTCTTTGTCTGGCTTTGGCGTCAGGGTACAAGAAGCCTCATGAAATGAGTTGGGAGGTGTTTTCTCTTCTCTATTTTCTGGAAGAGAATATTGCGTTTCTAATTAATAAGTTTTTTTTAAGATTAATAATGTTGTTATGAAGAATCAAGACATAGGATATTAAGGGAAAGAAGGGCGAGGTTTGTGCATTTCTCCTTCACATTTAGTGTGCTCCTCTCTGGAGTCCACTGTGCACTAGTCAGAGTGGGAAGTTCAGTCTAAGAGATTCCAAATGTGTAGGAAATGTGACTTTAATTTGTCTTCCCACTCACTGGTATTTTAAGAAGCACTAAAGAAAGATTAGAGATTAGCACTTGCGTAAGCAGCTTAAAGGACAGCTAAATTTTAATTACTTTCTAATTACTTAGTACCTGCACTTTAAGTACTTTCCTATATATAATTAGTAATACTTTCTCATCTGTCAGAAGGGACCAAGAACCAAAGGTTATAGAGCTACGGAATACAGAGCTTTTACAAAGCATTTTATTACATTTAGTTTTAAATTTTGCATACAGTAGAGTTTACTCCTTGTGATATACATATGAGTTTTGACAAGTGCATAGGGCTGTACATCTACCATGATAATCAAGATACCAAATAATTTCGTCATCGCACAAAAATCCCTTGTTTTTTTCTTTGAAGTCAACATCTCCCCTCAACTACAACCCCTAGTAAAACCAGTGATGTGTTTTCGAACCCTGTATTTTGGCCTTTCCAGAATGTCATAAATGGAATCAGGCAGGATAGAGGCTTTTGACTTTAAATTTTTTTCACTTAGTGAAATGTTTCTGTGAATCATTTATGCCATTGCATCTGTCAGTAGTGAGGCTCCTTCTAGCTTTATTTCTTCTTTCTGTGCAATCTTAAAAGTATCCAACACACTTAAAAGTTCTTTTGGAGGAATTCCCTAGTGATTGGTCACATTGCTGAGAGCCATATAGCCCCACTACTGGGTGGATAAGATCAGAGAGAAACTGACTAGAAATAAGACATTCTACTATAAATACATCTGCATCCGAATGTTTATAGCAGCACAATTCACTATTGCAAGGTCATGGAAACAACCCAAGTGTCCGTCAATTCATGAGTGTATAATTAAAATTTGGTATATGCTCGCAATGGAATACTACTCAATTCTAAGAAATGACAGTGAGCTAGCTATGCTATCCTGGATTAAGCTTAATCCCGTTATCCAAAGTGAGGCAACGCAAGATCAAGAAAATGGGCTCCACATCTACTCGCCATCAAATGGGTACTGACTGATTAAAACTATGGTGCTCAAATGGTGATAGTGCCCACTAGGGTTTGGAGGAGGGAGGAATACACATTTTAGGGTTGTGGGGAGCATTGTGTGTGTGTGTGGAATACCTCTAACCCCTCATAGGGAAAGGCAAAGATATACAATGTAACCCAAAGGTCAAAAAAAAACCCCACTTTTATCGGGTCTTGGGCAGATGGGAGGGGGGAGGAAGAGAAGGATATATACTTACAAAATAGGTGCGATGCGTACCACCTGGGGGTAGGACACGCTTGATGTTTTGGTAAGGTAGGGGGAGGGGGAGGAATGGCAGGGGCAATATATGTAACCCTAACAATATTTGTACCCCCATAATATGATAAAATAAAAGGAAAAAAAAAAGAAACCAGCCATTGCTAGACTAGCCAATGACCAGTGATGTTGCCTGGCAAATGAGCTGTGTCCAACAGAGGCCGTGGCAGTGGCTGCTGCCTGGGACAGCCCACTGGGTCCCAGTAGCAGCAGGAGTGGTAGAGACAGAGTGAGAAAGCAGCACTCGAAACAGGGAGCAATGGCTGCATTCTCTGAAGATACAAGGTGATGATCAGACCCTTAGAACTTCATAGCATCTTGAACATTGTTTCATTCTCCATGGAGCCTTGCTGAGGGTGGTTGAATACCTTATCTTCCATGCTCCCCCTTATGCTTTTGCTCTTTTTATTATTCTTTGCAGATATTCCAAAATTCCTTCTTTTACCATTTCTTTTCTGTTTCGAGAATTTTCTTTAGTCATTCTTTTAGGGTAGGTCTTCTGGTTACAGATTCTTTTAGTCTTCCTTTGAGGATGTCTTTATTTCCCCTTCATTCCTGGTGAATAATTTTACTTTGTATAGAATTCGGGGTTGACAGTTCTTTTCTTTCAGGACTCGAAAAATGTTCTGCTATATCCTTCTAGTCCCTGAGGTTTCCGATGAGAAACCTACTGTCAGTTGAATTGTTTTTCACCTATGGGTAAAGTGTTCTTTCTTTCACTGCTTTCTAATTTTTTTCTTTGTCTTTAGTTTTCTGAAGTTTGGTTATCATGTATTCTGACACAGATTTCCTTGAGTTTATCGTATTGGGGTTTGCTACCTTCTTGATGCTATACATTTATGTCCTGCACTAAATTGGGAAATTTTTGGTCATTATTTCTTCAAGTATTCTTTTAGTTTCACCTTTTTCTCTTCTCCTGGGACACCAATGAAATGAATGTTTAGGTCTTTTAGTCTCATGGGTCTCGGAGGTTCTCCTAATTTTTAAAATCTATTTTCTCTCCTTTGTTCAGATGGAGTAATTTCTATAGCTCTATCTTTACATTCACTGATTCTTCTTTTTTTCTCCATTCTGTGGTTGCACCCACCCATTGAGATTTTTATGTTTGTTATTATATTTTCCAGTTCTAAAATCTTAATTTCATTCTTTTTCAGATGTTTAATTATTGATGAAAGGAGGTAAAAATTCAGAGTTCCCACTTCTCTGACACCACTCCGGTAGGGAGGAGAAGGCCTCATTATCCCTGGCTGGAGATGAAAGCTCAGGATCCCAGTGTGGCTGTCTCTGACTACCCAGGTAGGGAAGGAGAGGGTCACCTCATTAGAGTTGGGCCCAGATGAAAGTCTTGGCTCCCCACTAAGTCTTTGCTGAGTTGGGCCAAGTTTATTTTTCCTATGATGTTGGCATGGAATAGAGTGATTTTTGTTTAAATGTTCTCTGTTTTGCTAGGTTGCACCTTTGCTGGTCATTTGTCTAGAGAGAGAAGGCTTTTAAGAAGGATTTTTTTTTTTTGGACTCCTCCTGGTGGCTTTGGGTTGCTACTTTTTCCTATATTCACTTCAGGATATATAAAACAGACAAAAAAATCCAGGGAACTTATTGCCATATTATTCCTTGGGTCCTGGAGTCCCTTTTTGGTATGGCTTCTTCTTGCAAATTTTAGAACATTCGATGTTTGTTTCATATATAGTACCCAAGATTTTTAGCTGTACTTCTCAGGAGGCACGGGAAGAAGTGTGTCTACCCCACTTTGGTCTAGAATCAGAAGCAATGTAGATTTTTAAGTCTGTAAAGCAGTTTGAGAGTTTTCTAATTCTAAACCCCTGAGAGCCATGTTAGAATAACTTTAGGAGAATTTTTTCAGTCTTTACACTTAGACTTTCCTAACCTCTCACTCCCCATGCTCCTAGGTCTCCCTTGGAGGGAGGATTGTGGTCCAACTTCCCCCTCCCCAACATTGAGAATAAATGGATTACAAATCCTGTTACTGATGAATATAGATTATTTTTCTCAAGTGTGTTGAGATGAAAAAAAAATTGAGAACCTTGGCACTCTATGCCATTCATTTTACAGATGAGGAAACTGAGGCTCAGATAGATGTCAGTCTTCTCAGATAGTAGAGAGGTGTTAAATCCAAGCCTGCATGTGGGGCTAGAATAGAACTTCTAAAACATTTATGTGCGAACAAACAACCTGGGACCTTGTTAAAATGCAGATTCTGATTCAGTAAGTCTGGGACAGGGTCTGAGATCCCGAATTTTTAACAAGTGCACAGGTGGTGCTGCTGCCAGACCTTCCACTGCCCTGATGAATTGCAGTCTTTCAGCAAGAAAATGGCAAATGTGGGAGTGCTTGGCAGATAAGCACCTAAATATTCACACACCTAGCGTGTAGGAGTAGAGGAAGATGTGAATGGTAACGGAGATACAGAGCAGAGAGCAAAGGGACCCCTTGAGAGACCAAACACTTTGCTGGATTTGCAAGGTATTTGCTGCCTATAATACTCATCTAATTTTGGTAAGGACCATGGGAAAGCACATAAACAACTCTTAAGCTGTTTAGTCGCTCGAGTAATCTGCTTGGGGCTTCAGGTTAAGAATCTTTCCCTGTATAAGAAGGATAAATTGGCCTTTTTCTCTATAATCTTTTGAAGTGCAATCCTCTGACAAATAAAAAATTTGGGGAAGGCATTCTGCAATTCACTGAGAGGGCATGAAAGTGACCAGAAAACAGGCATCTTGGTCCTTGTCTGCTTTGCTGTGGTATATAATAGAAAGACAGTTGAATATGCAAGGTGTCCCAAGACTGGGCCTTGCTCCTGGCTCCATTATTAACCTTACTTGTAGTCTTAAATAAGTCACCTAATTTTTCTGTGATAAATTTTCCAAAAGAGCTTAATGATACTGGCATATGGACTAAGTTCTATTTAAAATAGTATGAAGTGCTACGACATGCAAGTTAATGCTAGTGGCTCGATGTGACTGGAGACCGAACCAAGTCTTCCAACCAAGTGTCTCAGTGCATTGGATCATAACCTGGACCCTACACCCTGAAGCCTTTGGGGATGTAAGTTTCAATTCTCAAATAAGTGTCATCAGTTAACAATTCCTAGCTATCACTTGGGCCTTTTCTCTGTCAAATATCATTTTTGACTCTGAGGTTCCATCTCTCTGTACAGGCAATACCAGTTAGGAAGAGCTGCCCTGTGCTTCCCAGTGTCCCTGCTCACAGGATCAATGTCCCCACTGCAGCAGGAGGCTCTGTGGTTCACTCTCCTTTCCAGTTATCTAGAGCCCGTAACTAAATAATGTCAGTGTGTGTGTGTGTGATGGTATGC